>QEWY01004084.1:278277-297360 GCA_006503575.1 Baylisascaris schroederi
TAAAATGCATAAAATAAATAAAATAAATAAAGTAAGATGAATAAAACAAATAAAATAAATAAAATAGAATAAATAAAATGAAAAAAAATTTTTTGAATGGAAATTATCGTCGAAATGGAAACTTTCTGCTGATATTTTTTGATTAAATTTTCATTGATTTTTTTCATATATCTACTCTCCATCGATTTGGCATCGGAAATAACCTTGCTAACGCTAGCTAATTCATATTTAACACTTTTAATGCTTTGACTATATTCCTTCCGATTGCTTATAACTTGCTTCTTTGTTATTACGTTTCCTCAGATATATCTTTAAATGACACCTTTTATTGTGTATACTAAGCGTACAAATATTTCCACGATACAAATAATAAGGAAATTACATATGTGAGGGATAAATATATCCGCTAGTACTAATGATCATCTGGGTTTGCATAAAATTCGTGGAATGCATTAATATATTTTCTATTTTGATTATAAATAAATCCATATTTATTGATTTATTGTGACAATATAGAATTGCCAATAGAATATTTAAATTCTTAATGTTCGATTTTCTAAGCAAAAAAAAAAAAAGAAACGAAAGATCTATAAAAGTTCCATAGATTGTCGCGATAAAGAAACTCCCTACAAATAATCACTCGAAATTGATGATGTTCATAATTAGAAATATGCATGTGTTTATTATTCTTCATAATCTACAACATTGCGTTAATGTTCTCTCTGAGGAAAATTTTTCGATGAAATTGTTAAGTTTCTGTTTTTTTTTAAATCTCTCCTATAAAACTCAATGCTTTTGGTGAACGCATATGCGTATTGCTTTAATGACAACATCGATACGATTATCGATGTTCGATGTATATTTATTCGTTCTATTATGCTTTATTCATCTGTTTCTTCTAGTTTAGTTGTTTTAATAAAGTTTTCTTACTTGTTAATTTCTATTTCAAACAAAAGTTTTCCACATTCTTCTATTTTTCATTCTCTGGCTCAAGGTTTTCTTGAAAAGTGGCTACTCATAGCTGCAGAGAATACTAGAGTCAAACCTTGGTCAAAGAGAAAGACGTGGGACGGTGAAGAAAAAAGTGATCTCTGAAACAGAGTTACTCGCAGGATGAGTTAATACATTTTCTGCTCATCCCATTGGGACCGAGTGAAGTAGGACCACCTGACTATATCCAGACATCGCCCTGTTACAAGTTTCGTGGGGGTTTTCCCATGCAACAACCGAACAATCTAACTTTGCGAACACTGCGAACCTGCGTGGACCTGCGTGTCCGTGTGTCTCTTCTGTGTGTCTGTATTTCTTTGTGTCTGTGTGTTTGTGTCTGTCGGTGTGTCTGTCTGTCCGCGTGTCTGTGTGTCTGTGCGTCTGCGTGTCTGTATCTGTGCGTCTGTGTCTGTGTCTGCGTCTCTGCGTGCCTGTTTGTCTGTCTGTGTGCCTGTGCGTCTGTATGTGTCTGATGTCTGTGTTTGTGTGCCTTTGTGTCTGTGTAACCGTGTGCCTGGGTTTCTGTGTGTCTGCGTTTCTGTGTGTCATTGTGCACGTTTGTGTGTCTGTTTCCGTATGTCCGTGTCTGCGTGTCTCACACAGACACAGGCACGCAGACACAGACGCACAGACACACTGACACACAGACACACACACAGACACAAACACACAGATGCGCAAAAGACAGTTACAGACAAACAGACACACCATCACACAGAGAGACAGACCCACGGACCCAGAGACACGCAGACACACAGACGCACACGTACAGACACATAGACACACGGGCACACAGACACAATTTCATAGACAACTATTTGCTCGTGGGAGGAGCGGAAGCGGGAAATTTTTTTCCCATCGCTTGGTTGAGGCCTAAAACTCATTACTCCAGCTGAAACGCTGCTTCACAGGTTACCAATCTTTCAGCTGAGATGCTTCTTCATAGCTACTCATCAATCTTTCAGTTCAGATGCTTCTTCGTTGAGAGTGTTCATTGTTGAGTTGGAAGGCTAATTCATGCACATTACTCATTTTTATATCCCTAAAGCAAACATGTTCTGAAAAATCGCTAATAGATCGGCAACTTTTCTTTCAATATATCAAAAGCAACTTACAGAGTCCGTTCCCGCATGTTGTCGGAAAACAATGAAACTTCTTGAACTAAAATATATATAAGATGTATGGTATGATGTGCGATTTTGAATAATGATATATGGTACGACGAAATGCACATTTATACTGTTCTTTTATTCCATTTTAAAAGATGTTAAATTTAACTCGTTCTTACCCATCAACGAGCACATGCAAAGAATTAAAAAACAAACAACTCTACGTAAGGAATTACATCAAAATTGGCGATATTTGATGTCGAAAATATTGACGATTGGTTTGCGATATATCTCGATATTACTGAAAAAATAATAATTATATTCGTTGAGATAAATTTAGAAACTTGAGCAGAAGTTTCTGCTCTACAAATGACTTTATTCCTTAATAATGAAAGCTGATAGTTGCCTGAAATCGGAAATCCTATGCGAATGATGGATGTCGCCGAAATTGCTTATAGGTTGAAAAAAATTGAATTAAATTTCTTAGAAAGCTTTTAAGTTTTTTTTTGATTATCTTAAATAATCATCATTCCCTCAGTTTTTAATTGCTCCAAAATATTCAAATATATTATTCTGTTTCTCTATTTTTACTTGGACCACCCTATTCCATCAGAAAAAAAAAAACATCTTGCATTTGCAAAATTCAATCTATGTTAATAATTAATAGAAAACTTACCGCCCTCGTTCTCTTGACAATTGCGAGTGCCTCTTTCATAGCTCGGACGATATCCTCTGCACGATCGTAGAAATTCAAATAGTACTTATGTCGTCTTAGATTGTTCACTCCCGGAATTCTTTTACCATTCGCATCTGTATAATTTTTGTTTCATAGTGCAAAAACTTGTTTTTTATTCAACATTCTTTTGAATATGTTCCTTTCTTTCTTTCATCTCTTCCTTCCTCTTTTGTTAATAAAACCAATTAGAGAGTTTTAGCTTCCACCAAAGGGGATCTACTTTGCTTCTTTGGTATAGGTATATACCACACTTGTAGAGGCGGTAAAAGAAATAACTGCACACTATAATAATGCTAGATGAAAAAGAAGAATAAGACCTACTATATTTGATAATGGTAGATAACGAACCAAGGAAGAGAATACGTGGAGTATAGCGGCCATCAGGTGAATATTCCTCTTCGTTGGGTTCCTCTTTACCGACGGCGTTCACCATAACGAATTGCCTCGATAATTCGACAATTTCCTTTCTCTCTTCAGGATGATCTCGGAGTTCTTTTTGCAAATCTATTTAATATTAGTGGAATTAAATAACTGAAAGGTTACTGGGCTAAGGAGAATGAGCGATGAGTGGGAAATAAGGATCAAATCCACTATAGGTGAAGCGAGAGTCTCGATCTATACCAATTAGGAAATTTTGTTCTATATTTTCTCATATCCATTTGCACCGTAATTGTTATCGTATCTATTAACTCGAATAGAAGGTGAGTATAGTCGCTGTGATTCTTTATGGTCATTGTAAAATTACGTCAACTATATAGGTTTTCCGCTCAATTTATTATGCGGCTACCACCATACGTTTATTTCTATATTTCCATATTCCATGAGAAAAAAATTATTGCTTCTTACAACAGCTAGAACTTTTTTTTTTCTTTTGCAGAAAATGCAACCAAAATAATTGGAACTATGCCAGATTATCCATATTTAATAATATTCAAACAATTTAAAGTTGTTGATATTCAAAAATAAAAGTAAATTCGAAAAGTGCAAAAAATCAAATGTTGAAATTGTTTATTGCCGTAGATTTTAATTTCGACTCGTTTGCAAATGATTAATTAACACTACGATCCATTATCACAATGTAATTCTTATTTCTTGCAATTTCTTCACTGTTTTATTTCAAATCACCCCATCAACAAAAGAAACACTCTATTCCCGAGATGAATGTGTTTTCGACTAATGATTTCGCTATCTGAAGAAATGATCAAAATTAGAGTTCAATTTGATAAGCAAAAGAATTGGTGTTCAAATTTCTATTTTGAAATGAAAAAAAAAAAAAAGAAAAATCAGCTCACCTAGACATGCTTTACACCAAGTGTTATGAATGAGTAGAAATATTGGCTTATTGTTGAGGCGAGCAGTTACAAATGCATCCGCATAAGGAACCCAATTGATGTCATCGCCGAAACCTGAAATATTTCTCGATGCAATAACAAATATTTATATTGCCGTAAAACTTTTCTGCCAAAAATGGAGCCGAAAAGTTTGATAAAGAATGAGGAGAGGTACACTCATCCGCGATATGAATGCACAGGAGCAAACAATCAGGATTATGCCAAATTTCAGGAATTATAAAGAAATATTTTCTTAGAGCTTTTTTTTTTNCTGTTTCGCTATATTATTATAATTCGGTTTCTCATTTTTGTTACTCGCTGAAATTTTTCAGATAACAAGAAATTGTTTTACAATAACACATTTCATTACTAGGATCAGCAATAATTATTCAGCTGTATATATCAATAATAATAATAATAATAATAATTCTTTATTATAAGAAAATAGTTGTCAACAAGGGAAAATTTATGGTGCCAAATTTAGATAACAAATTTTTTTAGTGCAAGAACAATCGGAAATTGCTAAACCAATATAAATTAGCTATTTTTAAAAATTAATACGCAAAGTTGTTAAAATTTCGAATAGCATTTGGCGATATAAAAAAAAGGAGATAAATGAATTCGGCAGAAAAATTTGAGAAGTGGAATGTGATTAAAGAACGCTTTCGATTAATATTTCTGAATTTTTTATTCCATAAATAGTGGACAAAATAAGTTCTCTTAGTCGCATAATGATGCAAATTTCAATGAATATTATAATTTACGATCAACACTTGTATTGTTTTATACTTCTTGCAACATATAACAGTTTTACTGGAGATAGTATAGAAATAAGCGGTCGAACGTAAAATCACTGAAAATTGTTGTGACACTGTGGTCGATAGCAGAGGTTGAGGCTAGCAAAGAAGCCTGCTACTAAGACATTCCTCAATAATCTTTCGTTGTCTTATGGTAAGTAGAGGGTAAGTTTGTTATAACTGGTCGCAATACCAGAATGTCCTTTAGAATTGCCCTCAGTTAAAAGCTATGCAGCTATGGCCAGTAAGGCATATGTATGGTGCAACGTATACAGTTATATGAAAAATCCCCTCCCCCTCCAAAAAAAAAAATTGAAACTAGTGAGAAAGATGGAAATATGAAGGATTTCATCATCCACTCGGAGTCAACCACATTAAAATAGCAACATTCGAGCAATCGTCATGTTTTTCACATCCCTGCTCTTCTTGTACCCCTTCTCCACAAGACATTTCGTCCTCTCTTGAACTAATCTCATTTATTCAACTTGTATTAGGTATAAAATTTCACAATATAAAATATCGACTTGTTAGACAGCGAGAAATGAATGAAAAGTGAATCCGCGCAAAGACGACAACCATCGTAATGATGATCTAATAGAATGAAGTGCGACGGCACAAAAACAAAACAACACAAATATGTGAAAGAGCAAAATTGCTTCGTTTTTCTTTTTTGCAACCATAGGTGGAACATTGTAATATGTACGAAACTTGTTACTGCTGAAAGATTCCATCTTTTTTTAAATCGTTCACACATTGAATAAATGTGCATTTATTGGCTATTTTTTTTGGGACCTATTGAACCGATGTAATAGACAAGATATAAAAAAACTCAACAGGGAACATATAAGCCTTAAAAGAGTTAAAGGGTGGGCGGTAGGCTCCGTGGAAAGCTAGCAAAAGTGATGTCCAGACATAATGATTGCCTCAGGCGCTATCCACTTAGATTCTACTTAGTCCATGTTTCATTAGTTTTCTGAAGGAAATAAATTTCTGCCTATCTACTCCCAGTAACAATAACTCTGCCGGCTTAGTAACTTCAACTCATTCGACGCCGCTGGTTTTGCAAACTTATTTAAATAGTGTACGCCATTTCGATGATTTCAACTTGATAACCTTAAAGCTGAAATTTTGCTGTGCATAATTACACTACTGCATACCTTCTAAACGAAAATATCTATTAGTTCGGGGAGTTGGTAACTCAGCTCATTCTACAGTGGGGAAATGTGGACTTATTGTTGTAAGCATTTTATTATTTCTTGGTAGTTTTTGCAGATGGTTAGTTAGATGATGGAAATTTCAAAAACGCATATCACGCTACTTCCTCTAGTACGCTTTCCTGGTTATTTTCATACATATGAAGCATTTACTAAGTGGTTTTATAAATTCAACAATCTTTTCTAATTTCTCAGCATTTTACAATTAACTAAAGTCTTCATAGATTTTAAAAATTTGCTTAATTGATCGTTAAACGACTAAAGCACTCAAATATACCCAAATAATTGAGATAATGGTAAAATCGAAGATTTCTAATGGTAGATAGCGTAGAATTTTTGCTCTCCTGGAAAATGGCGCTCCTTTTAAAACGTTGTCCTTATAGACAAAACATTTGTAGGAACGCCTTCATTCGATAGATTGCTAAAATTGCGGAAAAACGAAAAGAATGCAAAAAATTACAGCTTAATTAATGACTCGTTAGGTGTTACAATGAATCTTTTTTTTTATTCAAGAAAATTCCTTTAGAAAATTCAATTTCTTAGCAAAATAGTATAACTATTGATTTGCATTTCTTTATCTTTGAATATTTATTTTCACTGAGTAATTTTTCACTTCTCTCATAATCAATGGAAATAATATTCAAATTAGATATTGTTGGGTGAATGTTTCATCGGCGGCATTGCATCTTGAGAAAAATATTGGCATGAAAGTGGTTTGATTAGCATATAAAGTATTCGAATTATAAGAACTAGCTCACTCTCTCTAGCTTCTTAATCTTCTTCTTCGAAAAATTAAAAAAAAACGTCGAATTTTTAATCATAGTTTAATCGTAAAGCAACTAGGCATTAACTTACGAGATCAAATCACTCTTTGTGGAGCAATGTTGCTCTACAATATATGAATCGATAAATGAACACCGCTATCATTTTGTTATAAACTCCTATTACAGCTCCTCAGCTCTTACTTATTTCTTCACTTGTGCGTAGTATTGTTTGCCAACTTGCCGCCTTATATAATGAACTTATTTATGGTTTTTTTATTGAATTTTTGTTTTCTTCTTTCATTTCTTCATAATGATTCAATTTCTTATATTTCTATTTTCTAAATTTCTTGCATAAATATTTCACACGCTCAATTTTCTGTATGTTTTGTCGATTTGAATTTACACTCACATCTATCGTATGAGAAAATGAGAAATGCAAAACATCTTTTCCACTAATTTTTTGAATTTCTTTTCTTTCACCTTTTACTTTTATATCGTAATTCGGAATTATATTATTTATTTATCTTATTATTTCTCACTCTATTTCATTTATTTTTATTGCTTTTTCTCGCAACAAAATATTTCTGCGCAAACATAACAAAACCTCCATTCGTATTCTCTGTCAGAGACAATTATATTAACCAATTGGCATTCAATGTTTCCATTTTTTGCTGGCGTAATATATGTAGCAAAGCATTAGAAAACAATCAACGAAATGTTCATTTCTTCAATCTAACGTTCGTATTGCAGTCGAATTTCTCGATTTCTTAGCTCAAAAAATGTCTCGCCGATTAAATATCAACTTATCTGTTCAAGCGATACGTACCGATCACCTTTACAATTAATGAAAAACAAAACTAAAAAAGGCGTATCGTATAAAGTAACATCATTGTGAGTATCAATCAAGTGACTCATAGATCTGGCTCATTGTGATTTTTAAAATAATTAAGTCAAGGCTTGTTATAATTCATTGGGATAACTAGTTCTAGAGGATTGAGAGATATTAGCAAATGTCATACCCGAACTTTTATTTTCGAATTTTTTTTAGGTAAAGATACAAATAGACGTATAAAGCAATAAACAATTCAGTATACGCACATACTAAATTGATATTGCGCATAATTAATATAATTAAGTAGATATTACGCAAACATTAAAAACTATTATGAAGGTATATCACATATATTAGGAGCAGTATTGCATTCTATTGCGTACACATTGTGCGCACACTACATACTACGAAGTAGACTGTACACATACTACGTATTATTAGGTAGATACTGTATGTACTGCATACTGTAATCATGATTGAGAAATGCTACTCTGCACTATAGAGATAGTAAAGGAAAGGTGAATTTGAAAGTGATACCTTCAGTATCGTTTATGCTACAAAATGTTAGCTCATTGCTCTTATAGTTTAGGTGAATTTCGATGTGAAAATATTACTTGTAAAATATTTGCTTAAAAAGTCAAAGTTGAAGTTCAGTTTAAAGTTCAAAATTCTTAAATAGTGCAATTATAAGCAAGTATAAAACTTTTCATGAATTAGATAAATAAAATATTGCAATTTAAACTTTCTCTAAGCATTATACCAATGACGAAATATTGTGCGACTCTTATTTATTATCATTAAAAATAGATATGAAAATCGAAAACTATAAATATTAATCAACTTAAATTCTAATTATATTGCTTTGATGCCTCATCGATTTATTTACGCTCTAAAATTGATCTTCGAAGCAAATCACTTGATTTGATCAAATTGAAGGGAAATAGTCTCAAAAAGAATCAATTAATTCAAGAATTTTTTTAAAATTATGCTTTAGATAGAGTAGAAATTAAAGTTAAAAATTTAGAATTATCCACTAAGAGATGGAAGAACTTAACAAAGAAGAAATAATTGAAATCTCGCAATAAAAATGAAATTGCTGTGAAGAGCAACGAAACGTAAACCTATCACAATAATATATGTGGAAATACTCTATTTATACAATTTTAAAAGGCATTCTAAAATAATATAAATCAAATATGTTTGTGAGAGAAAGAGAAAGCGCTACCCAAAAAACTGCATATTTCATGAAAACCAGTTTATACAATCACACCTCTAAGTGGGCATCAAATTCTTTACTGCTAATTTTTTTTTTTATTTGGCACAAATATTAACGAAAATAGATACAAAGTTGATAGACCTCCTTAAACGCTAATGTTTCGAATTTTTCATTGATCTTTGATCTTTGGTTTTTGGTCAAGTTTTCTTATCATTGATCTATGAACTTGTCAGATATCATGTTTTTTTCCCCCATTGTTTCTCAAAATTACTGCGCGGTGATTTGCCACATTGATACAAATAAAATGCTTTCATCTGCGGTATACCGTAACATTTGTGTGCAATTAAAGCCAGCCTAGAAAGGTGCGAACTGAATATCAGACTAAATAACTTATCCAGTGGCACCTATTTTTGTTGACCAAGTTGTAGCAATACCTGAACAACATCTGGCAGTAACCAAAGCGCATTTCCGGTTGTGGCTAGTAACCACTTCTCCTGCTGTGGAAGCATTTTTGGAAACAGACAGGTCATCATCCATTGTAAGACACGGTGTCACGCAATTTACATAAAATTTCCACGTAAATTTTTGTCTGAGAGTAGGGAATTTAGATAGGGTGACAGCATTCGTCCAGTCACTCCAGACGGTGCCTCATTTCATTGGGACAAAGTTTTTCGTGTAAAAGAGGTTATTACACAATACGGCTCTGGAAGAACGTTTTATAATAGCGGTATCTGTGGCTTTGTAGTGTGAAGAGTGATACACAAAAAATCACTATTATGGCATTTCATCAGTGCATAACATTACCACCACGTAGTCTCGAATAACTGTGTATGACAACGACATAAGAAGCATATGCGTGAAACAGTAGGAACACGGAGAAGGGTTGGGAAAGCGAGGGGAAAATTGTTAGAGAGGTGTAAAGGGGTGGCAAAGTTAGATGGTTAAACGTCAAATGCGACGTGAATGCAAGAAATAATGATAAGCATCGTATGTAAAGAAGACTGGCGATGAAGATATGGGAAGAAAGAAAGAAGGAAAAAAAAAAGAAGGAAGAGGATGAATGAACACAGCATAAATACCTCGGAATGTTCAACTTCTTTTGCGGCTCAAAACCACCAACGAAGAAACCAGTTTATTACTTCTATTACGGCGCAACTTGTGCATCATTACCAGCATCCATAACCTTCAATTTCGATTCTCTATTCTTTCGCATTTTATTGGTCATACACATCTTTGCAAGAAAAAAAAAAAATCATATATTCTCGTCAGCTTCTATGTGTGCATCTCCAAAATGTTCTTCAATCCATCGTTTTCGGGTGTCGTAAAAACGCAATGATGCTATATAGGCAATCAACATTCTTCTCTTAATGCAAACATTACACAAAATTTTTCATCACCTCTCATGCCATTCATCTTTTTTTTTTATTATGGTAATTATTCTCGCTCATAAGGTCTCCTCAAAAGTCAACAAATAAACCTTTATAGCAGCATATTTTTTCTTGAAGATTTCATATATTTTGCATCTAATATGTGATAAGTAATTGATTATTACTAATCATCTGTCCAACTTAGCGTCTACCTACAGAATGTTAACTCCTGTAGGCCAAAGAAATATTCCTATATTTCAGTGAGATTATCGCTATGCGTAAGATTTTTTATTCTGAATAGAAAATCATTTAAATTTCCTTTCACTGGGATTCATTTGAATATATATCTATCGATGAATTGTGGAAAACCATTTGAATCATATATTGAAGGAGAGATCTCCAGTATGGAAAGTGTGTGGCTCTTACATCTAGAACGGACAGCGTCGAACTACGTACTGTATTTATGGTCCAGAACAGTTACCACAAAAACCAGTGTGTATAAGTGATTGTGGTTATTCATAGTGAAGCAATATATGGATAATTGCAGACGAGGATAAGGCTTCCTTTGGAGCTTTGAAGTCAACGATACTGCCCCCTTCACCCTTTTTCTTTTGCTTTCCGAAAATAGCAATATTTCTTTGTGAATCACTCAATCTCATTACAGATAGGTCTCTATTTTTTCTGCCAACCTGTGGCGTCTATTTTGTAATTTTTGGTAAACTCGTAATTTTCTATGATAGCTATTTTTGCCACATATTCAAACTACCTCATTCCGGCTTCCTATACCAACTTCTTTACTTTCGGTACTCTTCGGAGCTACTGCTCGGCTTACCTATAGAGCAGTTCAGTTCCATTTATGAATTTTTCCATTCTATCTCCGCCAATTTAATATGATGCGCTATTTTTTGATGGTCATCCAAATCTTTGAGCCATGGAGAACTATTGCCATTAATTTTTCAGCAAAGAATTACCTTTTTAAAATCATCGCTACTTTTTTCCAACAGTAAAAATCTTTTATTGTTGAGGAATGCTTCTTTACCATGCTTGATTCTTCGTTATTTACACAACTCTTTGCATATTTTTACACATGTGCCTATATAGATAAATTTGTTTATAAGAATTGTCGAGTTTAGCTATTGGCCATAAATTTACCTGTAGAGATTTTTCTTTGCAAGTCAATTGCCGCATTTTTTCTATAAGTTCGCCCATCGCCTTCTTTAGTTGGTCGAAATTGTATGATATGTGAACTTCAAGCATTCTAGTTTTCTCCCGTTCTTCTGTCAACTTACCTCTTCCTCCTTCCTTCTTCCTCATTGGAATATATAGTAACTAGCAGTTATTAAAGTATAGGTAACAAAGCGTCAATCAAATAATCCAAACCTCCTGAGCATTACAACCATGAAACGAATATGATAAATATTTGTGCAATAAAAGTCATCATTCCCACAATTCATATTTAGCTTTCAGCGACAATGTTTCACTTTCCTTAAGTAGAAGATGCTTCATTGCCGAAATACTGCCATCAGCCCCTTTCATACAATAAGACATATGTGAGCAGGAATGTCATAATTGCAACTCAGTGATAATAACGAACCGGATATATTTTTTTGATAATCACTTTTCATAAACGCCTAAAATGTCTAATGAATCAAAGCGCCAAAGTGATTATAACACCTAGAGCTTATTTAAAACAAAGAGATAATTAAAGACATAAGTAAGAGACAACATTGCATTTTTCTTGCCGATACGACTGGTAAATGCGACTGCTTTATTCGTGTCGATTTGACTCACATCGATCGAAGGGACAGCCGTTCGTGGATATCGAAATCCTGGATATCTGCGTGACTTTGCTTGCGATATTTCGTAGAAACCTGCTTTTTCTCTTGTTTGTTTGTATTATCTGACCACCTTATAGGTCTCTTCCCACCTTCTTCCTGAGACTCTCTTCTGAAAATTTGTTAGAGGAGGGAATCTAAACTGATTGAGGAATGGTGGAGAAAAATTATTTTCAACATTTCATAGAAACATCAAATTTCTTTCGTATGTATAATATTTTATTGAATAGAACCTCCGGGATTATAACTTTCACCAAAATTTTTTGAGAATTTTGCTAAGTTTTGTTGAGCTTGTAAATGCTCTCATTTTCAATCCAACCAAACCAATATGCTTGACCATCCTGAAAGTTCCTGTTGAAGAATAGATGTCTCAAGAGTGGTCACTTCAGGAGTTTGTAATGCCTGATATACTAACGTAAGCGAAGTTTACGCATAATATTGTTATGTATTTCGCAGGTAAATTAATAAATTCGCAGGTGCGATTATCAAGTAATTTGTTCAATTATATTAATCAACTGGTAAACAAAGCACTGTTTATTCTCGGTGGCATATTGTTCAAATGAAGTTAATGACACAATAGGGAAATACATCCAGAAAATGGCAAGGGATCAAGTTGTGGATTGAATGAAATAGAATAAAGAAGTGAAGCAGTAGAAAATATTGAGAGCTTGTCGCAGAAGACTTCAATTGTGCAGCAGTAATTATGTATGGAAGAGAAAGGAATGAAAAAAGAAAGGAGAAAGGAATAAAAGAGGAAACTTTAGGATAATGGCAGTTCAAATAATTGCATTTTTGAGAGGAGCGTTCATCCATTGGTTATTGTTGAGAGTGCGAATTGTATCACATCAAAGCAGATAATTCGATCATTGTTGCCATTATTTTGGGTGACATTTCTCGTCTGAAATACAAACGAATTGACGGCTTTATACAGACAAAATGTTTGAAAATATGGCAACCATTCTTATCATTGATAAAGTAATCGTTCACAGTGATAATAAAAAAACGAATTCAAAATGCGACTTTATTATGGATTCATTAAATTCATCGATTATTCTCATGATTGCTCTCCAATGAAGTGTGAAATGTATAATGATATAAACTTGAGCATAAACTTGAGCATAAACTTGAGCATAAACTTGAGCATAAATTTGAGCATAAACTTGAGTATGACCACGAATCTTGAGCTGGAATTCTCTTCTTCGTATATCAATTTTGAGAATATAAACTGTGATCTTGCAGATTGATCGCAAATTGAACGCAATGCTTTTTATTATTTATAGTAACGTTTTCAATAATATCACTATTGTTTTACCATTTTTCGTATATGCATTTATGTTGATGACGTTTGCAAAATAACGCAATAAATTCGACTTTGGATACCGATAACGACAGGTTTACCTTTTAGATCCATGAAAGAGAAAAAATTTCATTACAGTGAAACTAATTTTTATGCTATTTTTTATCCTTACATATTCGTAGATATTTCTCTACGCAGATTTAAATTTTATAACTCGTCTAATAATTGCAAATTGCATTAGTATCCTTAATTAACTCTCCTATTAATTGATATCAATCCTCTCTTTTCTTTTGTAGAATATTTTCACCGTTATGAATTTTAGAGATTGAAAACAATTTATATTGATTAAATCTATTTGCCCAGAAAATATTTTCATTCTTAAAATTCGAAAAAAAACAACTTTTTTTTTCAATAATTTCATTTTATTTATTATATATGCGGAAAGATATTGCTGCATTGTTATATTTGTTGTTAAGGATTGATTGAAGAAACACCCACAAGTGATAACAAATCATAGCGGTATGGAATATTTCAATTATTTGCAAATTCAATGGACACAAAACGAGAATCTATCAAACGCTTCATAAAGCTCTTCATTTGCTGATTTCATATTGCAATTCTTTAACGGTTCGCTGATTTATATTCACAATAAAACATTTTAATTTTGTCTTCATTTATTATATTTGCATATTTGCACTTAACTATATTTCGATCAATTCATTCGGAAAACTACTATCCAAGCTTCCATGCAAATTTTGCACGAAGATAAGCCCTACTCAGGTTTGGCGACTTCCACTACACCTTCAGCGCCTGAAGACAAAAAAAAAATTTGTTTGGTTGGACCGCTATAAGAAGAATGGATTAGATGGTCTCTTAATATTCTAGGCATTATCGAATCCACTGTGTAAAACTTGCAAAAAACAATGAAAAACTTAAGGTATGTGCTAAAAATGCTAAAGCATTCTGCAAGTACGAAAATCTTCGTATGAAATTAGAAAAATGTAGCGTTGTAGGCTCTTATATGAACTGGCTAAAAGCATTCGTATGTGGACGAAGTTCTCTAATTAAGAATTGAAGGTAGTCACTCCGCTCAATAGGCAATCCCTAGTAGTGTCCCATAAACAAGTGTCTTCGATCCTATTTTTTTTTCCTCATATGTGCTAAGAATTTTTCAAATAACATCCTAAGTACCACTCAGGCTTTTTGTTGATGACCTCAAAATTTACCGTCTATTGTATGATTCCACCGATGACTTCCATATTCTATAGAAGGATGTTGATGCATTCGTCAGCTGCTCGAAATTACAAGAGTTAAGTAATTCCCATGAAAAAATATTATGTGATTCACATCAATATCTGCAAGGTTTTCGCATTAAAAGAATTTAAAAAAAAAAACTGCAGCCGGGTAGTGCAGTAAATTTGATGATTAAGATTCTATTCTAGAAGGATAAGAACGTGAAACAAACGAAAGAAATGTAGTATGCAAAGATGTGTACATAGTGATAAAAGCATGAACATAGAAATTACAATAAATGGATAGTTGGAAGTCTTTGACTTCATATGACGCCACTACTTATTCTATCTTACTAATATTTCGTTATTTTTACCAATATAAAGGTCTTGAATATTTCCAGCAAATTGTGGGTAAACATTTTAACAGGTAAGTTAAATAATATCATAGAGTAGCCTCATATGTTTTGTCACATCAACTGTAGGATTATATCAAAGCACCGGAAATATAAAATAAATGCAATCACATCATAGACACGCTGATCGATGAATATGCCTAAGGAAAATATAATTCGTTTCAATTTCTATTACCAAATAAGTAAAGAGTACTGCTAATTACTCTTGAAATTGTGCTACATGAATACACTGCTAAATATTTCGAATATTATCACTCTTAAGACGATTATTTCAGGCGCGCTGTGCACTTTTGGCATCGATACAGAATGTTTGATGAGCGCCACATGCGTTGCGTTCATATTCGACTTTCTTAATTGTCTATTCTGTCCTTTAGCGTTGTGTTCCGTTCTGCTTGAAGGTTGAGCTGTCGCATCTTTTCATGGTGGTTATGAAATTCCATGCTCATTGTCAAATTTGTCATCCTGGGGGACGGTTGTGTGGTGTGTGTGTGTGTACCTTGTTATGTTAGAAACGATGGCCAATTTATTCATATTTCTGTCATTGTTGTACCTATTTAGTAAGATGGCGTAGTTGAAATTATTTACCCATATGTGTTGAAGATCCAGTTTTACAACAAAACTTACTGCTCTTCTGTATTCTTTCCTTACTGCATATCACATTTCGGGCAACAATTTACCAAAGCCTTCGCATTTCTTGTTTTTTCTTGGCTATACTATCTTCTGAAAGTATGGGAGTGGGATCGCTTCATTGTGTCCATCTGCGCACCTCACGAACCACTAAAATGTTTTTTTTAATTTCATTCGGCACTCTTTCTTTCGTTCGAATAGTATTTATATATATTTACAAAGGTTTGCTATTTGTTATATTATATAAACTGAATGAGCACTGAGCGCTTTCAAATAGAGGACGGAAAAAGAAAAATGCACAACTTTACTTTNCCCCCCTCTCCACCATCTCCCTCACTTAAGTCATTACTGAAGCACTGATCACTGGCCCGTGAGCCTATCGTATTCTTCATGTTGCTGTCTTTGCACGAACATTGCTAAGACCGATCCCTAATCTCATATGAAATCATTTTCAACAGATCGGAGCATGTCGGCACGGTGATAAATGCTCACGCACTCATCATCGACCAACGTTTTCGCCGACCATTCTACTGCAAAACTTTTATCACAATCCAGTGGTGGATGTACGTCAAGCTGATGCTTTCGATAGTAAGTTAAATACTCTTCGTTTCAGGTTTATTTATTATTTTGTCTTAAAAGGTTTCATATATTTTCAAGTGTATTGATTGCTGCTTATTGCAATCAGGTTTTCGTACCTTTGATAATCTTGTCTCGGAAGTTCTGATGACAGTTTACCGTTGCTTACGAAACCTCTCCTTCGTACCTTCATCGTTCTCTCCTCCAGTAATCTTCTCCATCGGAGTTTCCTCAAGTCTAATATTTCGAATATTCGATAAATTCCGTTCGCTGTTCAAGAATGTAATATATCGAAATCGCGCTTCTTATAGCTTGAACGAATTTCACCAAAAGTGACGTATTGTTTCGCTTTTAATTTTGGATTATATGCCAAAAAAAATTTGTCATTTTTTTGTGCATTTTCAATATTTTCGCTTCAATTCTATTTAGTTTTGAGTAATATTTTTGCACTCTAACTGAAATAATTAATGTTGCAGAAGTGGGCAAGAAGGATCCCGAAGAGCAAAAATATTTCGATGAAATTTTTGACCATTTTATTATTGGTCAAATTAAGAAATCAATTTTAGTTTCGGGGAAAACAAGGTATCGTCTTTTTTGAAATCTTTTCGTGGATCTCCACCATCCCCACCCCTCTTTTCCCTCAATAGATCAAGGTTTGGAGTAAGTTCTGAAAAAATGTGAGTCGAATTTTTCTGGATTATTTAGAGGATATAGGAATGTTAATTTTAGGTATTCACCGAATTAGAAAGGAAATACGGTGAGATCGACGAAATGAACGTATGTGAAAATATCGGTGAGCATATGATCGGTAATGTTTACGTGAAATTCGTACGAGAAGAGGATGCTGAGAAAGCGGTTAAAGATCTTCAAAATAGATGGTTAGTTAATTACGATTGCATAGTTAATAATTTTTTGATTGAAAGAGCACACATGCGCTAATGGATGAATAAGCGCTAAGTTGTGTGATGCATACTATTCTTTTATTATGGCCTACGACGTAAAGATGTTATAATATAAGGGAACTATCTAAATTTTAGTGAAATGCTTTTACTATTTTTGAGCACTGAGCCCGATGGGTTGCTTAATTTGGCTCAAATGTTTGAAGTAGTTGATGCTGGACTTTAACAGACTATGATTATAAAGCGAAAGAATTTAATGCTTTTTTAAAAGACTATTTTTATATGTTTAAAATTAAAGATCCTCGTTTGTATCAACGAAAGTTTAAGCTTTATTGGTTGGAGTAGAATAGAGTAGGGAGTAGAAGTGGATGTTTTGTTTACACGATAGGTCATGATTGTCCGTTGCGTACGATAGCCTTTTTACCGGGTTGCCAAAGGTAGTTTACCATTTAGGCTACTTGTTCTTTTCATTAACGGATCGCCGATAGAGCATGTTTATTGAAGTAATAGTGTAGTCAATACGAGCTCTACGCCATTGGACTAAATTAGTCTTGGAAATAAGTTGGGTCGATCAGGGCAGGATATACAAGGAGAAGGTGGTGATGGTGTCAGAGGTTGTAGAATTGAGAGGGGGAGATGATTCTAAGGTTTGATATATTTGTACAATTTCTTATAGTGGCAAATATTGTGACATTTTGAGCGATGAAAGATGCCCATTAATTGACGCATGGTTTGTTCAGATGCGCCACCCCGTTCGTCCGCAGTGTGTGGCCTCACCGCTCTTTAATATAGCCGTCGTCGCTGATCTCTCTCTAATCTTTTAGATACATGGCGCCCTATGCAATTCGTCAAGCGATTTTTTTTTCAGAAGCATTTCGTATGCGACACTTCAAATAACATAAAATATTAAGTGAGGAGGGGATTTGTCTCGTTTGAGGATGAAGGGTGGATTAATTGCTATCATTTACATATCTGAAATCTCAAGAAGAAAGGGCTGCAAGAAAGAGAAGTGTTGATATAAACCGGCAACGGCTGAACCTTATCTGCTCTCAGTGAGAATGAGCTCGGAAGATTTAGAAACGCCTGTCTTCTCGTGCTCTCTTTTAAAATCCCATTCCCTGCTGAAAGCTTACTCTAAGTGTTTGAATGTCTATTGAAGAAACCTATAGGCCTAGGTTAACTAGTTGAAAGTTTTTCTCATTATGCGAGGTTTACAACAATGGTTAAGGTTAATTGAAGAGGTGTACGAGTTTTGTTGGAAATCAGTTTCAGCTTATTTCGGTTACCTGTGCTTCGTAATGAGTTAATTGAAATTTGTATGAACACCCAGCTGTAGTTATATTTGCACAATTTGCTAATTTTTGGTAATGTTTCTGCAAAAATTGAAATTCGGGAGCTTTTTAGTGGGGTATTTTAATTTCCTGAAGGGGTATATTTTGGGCCACCCGAGTAGGGCCGAGAAACCTGCGATTTTTTCGTGAATAAAAGTGCTGGTCGCTATCGTCATTTAAATTAAATGCTTGATTGGAATATATTCTTCTCTAAAAGCAATGCGTCACACTTTAGAAAAAACGAATAATTTAGTTAGTGGAAAGTGTTGAATTCGTTTTAGATTATTGTATCATATCGGTTGCCTTATTATGTTTATTTTCCCTTTGTTGTAAAAATTGGGAGTTTCTTTTCTTTTCATTGTAAAAATTGGGAGTTTCTTTTCTTTTTGTTGGAAAAATTGGGAGTAGGGAAGAAGTAGCCATTAGCCAATATTTCTAAATTACTCTTCGTGTACGGATTGCATCCGTGTAACGTAATCTATTGTGATGATAGTATGCACAGGAATGTCCCCCCCCC
>QEWY01004084.1:297566-323652 GCA_006503575.1 Baylisascaris schroederi
TGAAAGTTTTTAAAATGTTTTAAAAAATATTTGATATGCATACTTAGGTAATTGTGTTGTTAGTTGAAGATAGAGGCTTTCATTTATTATTCTATATCGTATTTTATATGCGCAATATATTTTTTTCTAAACTGTTTTTTTAATTGCAAAAAAAAAATGCCGTAAAAATCGGAACTGAATAGTTCCATTTCTTTCTTTTCCAACACTGATCTTGCGTTTGCAGCCAATTCTTTGCATTCGTTATTTCTTACTTTCGCTGGATAAAACTTATATGTTATACTTTTTATTTTGTAATATTTTGTTCATCTCTTTGAAAAATTCTTTATTCACTTCTTGAATTTGTGAATTTGATATACAATTTTCGCATCCTAACCAGTCGTTTCAAATTTTATCTGAGAGGCACAAAAAAATGTTCTAAAAATATGAGCTGGTATTTTGTGTGCGTATTTTATTGGGGAAATCGTTGTTTGAAAAAGATTGGAATGCGAATAATTGAATTTTCTGAGTGTCTAAATTCAGTCTTTTTTTAGGTTCAACGGGCAACCAATCTATGCGGAGCTTTCGCCGGTAACGGATTTTCGTGAGGCAAGATGCAGACAACATGAAGTGACAACATGCTCGAAGGGTGGATTCTGTAACTTCATGCATCTAAAAGCAATTAGTCCTGAATTGGGAGACAGACTCTATGGTCGGAGGTTTGTGCTCTTTGAAATTGTAAAGTTTCGTCCGGGTCGTTATCGAAATGTTTGCGGCCATCATCGATAGAGAAAATGAGTTCCGATGCGCACCAAAAAAACTTGGAAGAGTGAGTGAAGTGAAGTGAGGGGCTGAGAGGTCGTTCCTTGCCCGCGGGTCATTTCGGATCAAGTTTAGCTCGTTAGCATCATTAGTTTTGCTTGTGAATGTATGGATCATTTTTCAAATGTGTTCTAATGGCTTAGGAAGTGGTACGCTGCCTTCGTGCGAGTGATTGCTACACTGCAGATGGAGGAAGGGGGGTGGGGACATGCTGTGCACTGTATAAGTAGTAAGAATAAGGAATGATCGAGGAGAAGGAATAAAAATGGCGGCTAATATTCAGATTACTTGGCTTAACGAAAGAGGGTGGCAAGAAGTTTTGCTGGGACCGCTCGGAAGTAGTGAGGAAGGCGGGGCAGTAAGCACAGAGGTTAACCAAGTGGACAGCTTTTTAAAACAGACATTGCCAAGGCCAATGAAGGCAGACGTCATAAAAAACGAGCATAGATGAGAAGCGTATACGGCTTTCCCGAGTGCCTGGAAGATTGCGAATTGCACAGGTGGCGTAGATAAGGGACACTGATTGTACAATTGGTAGTTTATAGAGAAGGAAAAAAAAATAACAAAGGCCGATGGGTTTATTGTTGAGGGACAAGAATAAGTACAGTTTGATTAGTATGTAAAGTTGGCCCTTAAATTTAGATGTGGAGGATAAATGTCCTGCCAGGAAATTGATGTGTTAGTAAAATTCGCTTAAACCTGTTGCAGTTGACGTCGTAATATCCATAGGTGGAGATTACTGCCTTCTGATCTTATCTTCAAGAATAGATTTCAGTTATTTTGCACATCTTTAAACTACACTTGAATATGTCTTCCCACTTTTTTGCGGAATTTTCGGTTTTAAGTGCGTGGGAATTGCAGAGGACGTTACGCCGATGAGGCAGGTCACTACCCAAGTGCAAGGAAGGAGTTTGGTGGTCGCATTGGTGGTGGTGGTCGATACTATAGGGATCGATCGCCTCGCGACAGACGGCGTGACGAATGGGGAGGATGGCGTGGGAGATACTAAGGTATAAAATTCTATGCCTGCAACAGTTGTGAACGCTTCGATGCTGAACTTGTTGGGTAATCTGATGGCCAAGAAGATTTAGTCAGGATCAGAGAGCCGGAGAGTTATCAAGATTTTGATCTCATTGTCTATAGTTTCTTGGTTTAATAGGAGACGATGAGGAAGTCGTAATACCGAGAGTGCCTCGAACTTGTTATATCGGAAGAGGAAAAGGTGGAATATTGCTTTTCAATGAATTGTTGGGGTTTTCATAAAGAATGTTATATATATGCTTGTGCTTTAATGAATTTCTAGTTTAGTTGGTTGATCATTTGGAAATCTTAGCACAACGTTAATGGACTCAGCATGATTTGGCTATCGAAGCGACACTAATTTTTGAGAATGGAACGTTGTGGAAGGATTTTCTTGTGATATTGAAATGTTTATCTTTTTTTATGTGAGGGGCATTGTTGGAATCTCGAGTATACTGGAAATTGCTTCTTTATGGGCTGTGAATTTATCAATGTTATTATGAGAGGTGGGAGGCTTGTGGATAGAGGTAATTTTGTGTATTTTTGATTCCATCACGAAATGGGTGTTTCTTTCAGATAGAAAGTTTAGCTATGCTGTTCTTTTCTTAAGTTCTTTGTTATGTGTTTTTTTTTTCAAGTTATTCACAACTTTTTGCGACAAATAATGCACCGATAGTGTTATTGGGACTCTAATCCGGTTACTTAATAATTCGACTCAATATGTTTCATGTTATGTTGCGGCCATTGGGAATTGGGTACCAATGCAACGAATGCAGCCAAGAATGGAATCATTCCTTTTTTCTTTACTTGAGGGATAGTGGTTACATTACTTAAGTGCTGAAGTTTTCGTGCTTCGACTAACCTCATAATCACTAGGATCTGAAGTAGGATGGGGTTGAAATCTCAGCGACGAAGAACATTGAAGGGCCGACGAGTGAACTGCTTCGAAGGTCTAAACGATAAATGGCACTGAGTGATGGTTGCAGTCCATCAGATTCTTCTCTCCTGGCCTGGTTAACTTTCATAGCAGGCTCAAGCTCGATTCTTATTCACAATCTTTTTTCGCTTGTGCAAAAATTTGGATCAGAATTTCTTGTTAATTGGGCTCAGGAGTGGATTAAGTTGTTTCCGGCTATGACTGGCCTTGCAGGGGTTGAAGCAGTTTGTGTGGCTGGGGCCGAACTTCACCCGTATTAACGTAATTTAGGAGTCAAACGTGATGCCCTTCCCGAGTGCACCTGGGGCTAGGCTTGACCTACGACCTTGAGTGCTTGAAATTTGTTTTTCACTTTAGTGTGCGAGTGTCAATTGAAGTGATCTCGGCGACGCCTAGAAAACGTTCCTACAGTCAAAATTCGGAATTATCGTCGGTAGTGGTTAACACTGCTTGCGAAGAACGATCTGCCTTGTTGTTTCTTCAACTCTTGCATACGCTGTTTGAAACAAGAGTAACATCTCACTCCCAAGGGAGGGGGAATTGTGGGTTGAACGGGAGTTTTCAGACGGCCGAAAGACCAGAGTCATGAGGAACGACTCAGTCCCGACGGAAAAATTTTTACGATGCATTGAAGACCGAATGGAGCAGCGAAAACAGGGTGCGGTGATCTTCCGAATTCCCTCCCGGAGTTGCATGCCTCGTATCCGAATCACTACTTCAATGTTGTCGCTGCTGTTTTTCAACTCTATCGTAGCAAAGAGCAGCTGGGTTACTCCATCTTTTCGAATTGATTCAACACACTTTATGCGTATTGTGCACTCTTTGTCGTGGTTTTCTCCTATAAATTTGTCTACCTGATCGGTTCTGTCTGTTAAATAATACCTCCTTCCAAAATAGCAGTGACGTTGCCCAGGCAGAGCAAAGGCTTCCGAATGGCTTCCTACGCGCAACATAATACTCTAGTGGATGGGGAAATTCCATGGTCGCTGCTGCGAGACTGAAATTAAGCGGGAAGTTTCATTGGCGCAAGGAAAAAGGATAGGATTTTAACGTATTCTCTGCAAATTTTTCTAATTGCTTAGGCTATACGTCAGTGGTTTCTGCAAGCAAACAAACGGATAGGAAGGAAGGCTCCGATAGAGACTAGGTATGCTTCCAACGCCGCTCAACCTGTCCGATAGTACAGTTTCGGAGAAGCTTTCTGCGAAATCGCGCTACTCGATATAAGTGATAATAGCTTATTAAAAGATATGAATAAACACACAGCGCGTCCCAACGACAAAATAGAATCGCAATGCGGCTTAAGCAAGCGGATAACTGCTTCAACACTGCGAGTTCCCATGCATAATCCAAAACTGAAACAAGTTGAAGCTGGACGTAAGAAAATGTCACAAACTCATGACCATGTGATGTCGAGTTGAATTTGCTTCTGGCTTAGGTTAGATGACCTGCCTCAGGCCAACTGAGTTTAGCCTACACATGGATTACGAGTTAAACCCTATCTGAGCTTAGGATTCAATCGTCATTGAGCCCAGCATTAGGTGTAATCCAGACCAAATATCAAAGTCACAAACTTGAACAACTATTCACTTAGATCACATGTCCTAATCCTTTAAAAAATAATAACCGCCAAAAATAAGTGCCAAGCTATCGAAATCAAGCCATAGAATAGCATGAAGGATGCATCGCCTTATATCCTACCAAAAAACGAGAGTCAACCTAAAATAATCTTAATATTATGAGCAATTCTGAATATAAAAGTGAAAGACAACACCTCAAACTTCCGATAACCCGGGAAAACGTCCTGCTTACATGACGTATAGGAACCGGTGCGATACTTATATAGATCTCATAGTTGAAGTTCACTTATCATTAAACAACCACTAACCAAACGTATTGGAATTCAACCATCAAAACAACTATAGACTTTCAATCATACATTTATACAACCACACCCCCAACACCCAAAGACCAGAACCACAGACGACCGCACGAGAGACGAAAACCTCAAACACTAGAAGTGTACCGTGTGTCTAAGCAATATTATCGAGAAAATAGCGCGCGAAAATCGAGAAGATAGTGCGGGAAAACTTAATAGCGCCAATCGGCACATCAAACAGGTGTGGGTGGATTTAGCCGAAGGCGCGGGCGCGATAGAGGGACGGAAAGAGACTGCGCTCGTCTTCAGCGACCGACGCTGTACTGGTCACTCGGAAATAAATCGTGGCAATAAATGTGGAAATATACAGTAAGAAAACGAGGTTGGAACAACGGATTTCAACACATTTGAAAGAGCATTGAAAACTCTATCAGAATCAGAAATAATCTCAGACAGCCATTATTGCATATGGGACGATAAATGAGTGGAAAATCTAAGCAATGAAACTAGTTAATTATATATTTTAAATTTCAAAATTTTATGCCAACCGGTTGGCGGTGCATCTAAAGATAATACGAGGAAAGCTTATTATGTAATTTTCTGTGAATATAACCTGATAGATAGCTCGAAAAAAAGTTTTTATATGGTTTGAATCTAATTAATACGAGAAAAATTTTGTGATGTAGACATCATAATGCCTTTGACTATTAAAATTTCTAAACGATAGAGATAAGTGGAATTTCATTATGGTTGCATTTTCAATTTCAGGTTGAAGCTAATATGCAAATAAACATATACATATACATGAATGTTGACATAGATACACATAAATATTGATATTCAGGTATAATGTCCCCTTAAAACACTTCCGAAAGATTTAAGAAATTAAAGCAGAATCGCTGAAAAGAAAAACTTCGAATAGTGAAAAGGAGAGTTGCTCCTGTTGAAAAAAAAAATTCAGGAATGCGTATTGCGTGGGCGCTGTTGATGTTGTTGATGAGATACTGTGAAAGACGGTTTTTGATCTTAAGCAGCCTGCGTATTGCATTGATATTTGTACTAAAGTTCACGTGCAGATGACGTCATGCCGTAGAATATGTCACGTGCGTCGAAAACAAAAAGCCAAGTCTAAAGAAAAACAAGAGTTTGGAAGCTATTTCGTCTTATTTAATTGCGAGGTATTTTTCGACATGCTAATGCACAAATGGAAAGATATTTCACAGCATTGAGTAGTACGTGTCAAAAACACTATGACTTTTATTTCTTTGCCATTTTCTCCTTTTCACGCCACGCCATATTTTTGCATATGTATGTGTCCGTAATTGTCTGTCTGTTTGGCTGTATGTATGTATATACGTCTGTCTGTCCATCCGTCCGACTGCCTCAATTACTGAATCATAAAAGTTACGACCGTATAATCGTGTAGGTGATAGTCTACCGTATAACCATATAACCGTATAACCCGAATTCCCTAATTATTCATGATCTTCGTACGAGTTATTGAGGCCTAAAAGTGGCATAAAATTCAATTTTATTTTAAAGCCAGTTGTGTGCGATATAAAAGAGAAACTTTTTCGGACGAATATTTGTTCAGCCGATTGCGTTCATAGAAAAATAAATTGTTAAATCAGATCAAAAGTGATGGTATAGTTTGGAGTGATAGCTTTAACTGTAGATGTGATTTACATTTATATTTAGATGCTTCCATTTTCCTTCTCCCTACAGGTGTGATTTTACCTGTATTTAAATACGTGCATTTTCTTTATCTCCTCATACGAATGACCTCTTAACTATGATGTAAGTCACGTCAGAAAACTCGGCTTTACCTCAAAGCCATACTTTCACACTCCATTTATGATTATTTATTCAGCACTTTTCGTACCTATTCGGAATTTAAGTTTGTTTGAATAGCCTATAAAAACACTTATTTAATATGCGAAAAGAAAGGATTCCAATGTTGGAGAATAAGTGAAGGTTTGAAACAACCGTATGCCGAAAATATAGTCCCCACACAAAGTAGATGTTTCATTTTCTGCCTCTCAACACAATTTCGATCAGATTATTTAACGTAAGGAACCAAAAATTTTAGAGGAAACTTCTTTAATGAGGGGATAGACAAATGAATTACCGTGTTTCACGCATTGCTTCAAAAAAAAGAAGATATATTCAAAACCATAGATCCAGTTGCTATTATTTTTATTGCATTGCTCTTTTTATGAAATATTTTATTAATAAAATTGAAATATCGAATTATGAAATATTTTATTAATAAAATTGAAATATCGACATAGGCAAGTGGTTTCAACTACAGTGTTTTCAAAATATTTACAAAAAATATCTATGAATACCAAAGTTTTATGGGAATTAAAAATGACCATCATTAACGTTAAGATTACCATTATAGCTATGAATATACATATTTACTAAAGAACCTAACCCAATCGTTGAAAAGTACTCCATAAACGGTGTGACCTCACCGATGAATATGTTTTTTTTGGCTCAATAAGTTTGTACTGAATTGAATTGAAGTGAATTGTTTTGAGTTGATTTGAACACAAGCGAAGGTGCAATTGTCTCTCTAATGTATTCAGTAGCAAACTCTGGAAGTTACAACTTATGCTTGAATTATACCCAAAAAAAGATTGATAGACATGCATGAAATGATTGTGATGCTCCAGAAATGAAGGATCACCTCACGCTATAAAGTTGATGAGCCGAATGTGATTGCCACAGAGAGAGAGAGAGAGAGAGAGAGAGAGAGAGAGAGAGACAGACAGACAGAGAGAGAGAGAGAGAGAGGGAGCAACACACAATACGAAGCAGCTGTAAAGAGGCTATCCACTTCATCTCTCGAAACATCGCACAACTTGAGCATAGGATGTCGACTCCGAACAGGCACGTATACACACATACACACAAACAGTGGAACAGCCGCCCAACCATTCGGCTCATCTATGCGGCTGGTCTTCGTGCATCGTAGACCGTCCCACTAATTTTGCCACATTATCTTCAATTTTTATTCTATTACTTATTTCTATAGCCTTGTTACTTTTGTTTAAAGTTAATTTAAATTTACATATTATTTAAATTTACATATTCATATGCGACAAATTGTCAGTGTTTTAGAATATGAAATAATGAGGTAATTTATGTTTAATATTTTTTCAGGCATTTTATAATGAATATTAGTAAAATATTATTCAAAACTATTTTCAAATCAATTGGAAAATTATAAGTTTGAGTGCAGTCAAAGTAACGGGTCACCATCGCGGATTTCATGCTTATAATTCCCGTTGTGAAGGGTACTCGTTCAATATTGAATAGGAGAGTGACATGATTGACTACAATGACTTTTCAAAATTAGACATGAGAGCTAGATGAGTATTTTTCTTCTACTGTCTTCGTTATGAGTCATCCTTAAGGTGTGTGGTCATTAAAAAAGATATTTCCTCTATGTGAGGTGCTTAGCTCAATATTATACTTAAAGACCCATCAATAATCTTTGAAATTGGCAAATTTGATCAACCCAATCAATAATCTTTGAAATTGGCATCTTGATCAACGAAATGATGCAATGATCCGTGTACGACATATATGCCTATCAGTTTCATTCTTCAAATACTTCTCTAGTAAACGGTTGGCTACACGACTAATACGATTCCAATACGTCTATTTTTTGATGTAATTTCGCTTCAATCATTTTCAAGCATTTCAAGCAAGTCTATTGCGGTTATATTTAGTCGATAATAATTCATTTTTATGTTTATTTGTTTTTTTTCGATATTTGTTGAATATTTGCTTATTTGTTTGTTTGTTTTTGAAAAATTTTATATTTTTAATCATATTCTAAATATAATTTGCCATTATTATCCAGTATTTATTCATTAATCAATACTTCCATGTTTCACAATTGTTTTTTTTTCTTTTTTTTAAGAAGCAGAAGAAAAGTAACGTTTGATGGCTCCAAATTGGCTGAATTTCCTATTTAGCGCATCGTTTCTATGCACATTGAGTAGGTTCATTGCGATAGGCATATTTCTAAAAGGATTGGTGTAAGAGCGCATATCGTGAAGTAAAGATACGGTTTCTTCACTGCAACGGAAAATCTTTCTAAAAACTATCCCCCAAGACTACAATATGTCGCTAATGGGTAATGTGGATAAACATTTAAAAAATTCGCGAGAAATAAGCATATTTTATTAAAACGTGAAATCTATAGGGTTATTCATGGCATCGCTCTTTCGATGTTTCTATACATATGAAGCAGATTGGCGGCATTCACCATTAGTGAATCGTCGATAAAATTAACACCGTATTTAAATATTTTATTCATTTTATTATGCTACGGGATTTCTTAGTAGAGAATAAACACAACATAAAGATTATCTCGTTCATGACGTTTATAATGTTTTCCATATGCAAATAAATCCTCCGGCTTTTGAAGAAAACAGTCACAGAGAAACTGAATCCTTTCCAAAACGATGGACAATTATTGGAAAGGAAAAGGGGAGGAGCGGACATGTAAGAGGGGACCGGACGGATAGGAGGGGAGCTGTGAGAGCAAGACGTAAATTAATATATGAACAGTATGCGGTACCAACATTTGATATTGTCTGCTGTCGTATATTTGAAGAATTGAGCACTTGATCTCCGCAAAGTAGCACCGAGTACCTTCTACCATCCCCAAACCCCCTCCCCATCCCCCACATACCTAACGTTCATGCATGTTTTATACCAATAATACAACGATCAGACGAACATATACGTATCATCTAGGGCACTTACACGTTTCTTATAGCATCTTCTCATATGAGTAGACGCAGTCAATTTGTTATAGTTGTAAAACTCTTATTTTTCAAAAATGACATACATTACCATCACCTTCTAACATCTAATATTCTAAAATCTTCACCCCGAAATTAGAGGTTTCTGATTCAGTCTTTTTTTGCATTCGATATGCACTATACAAATTCAAATGGGAATTTCAATGATAAATGCTTCTGAAATTCGGCGTTTCTATTCGAAGTTTCAATTCCATAGACATTACTCCCCTTGTGCAAAGATATGCATTCTAATCAGCCTCATGAGCACTTTTCGATTTGTTTTTCTTCGAGTCGATAAATGCCCCATGCTTGATGGATAACAAGTGGTCACATTAGTGTTCAAATAAAGCGTTTTGCACTTTGAAAAAAAAATGAGCTGAAGATAAAGACTATCGATGGCTCTAAAGAGTTCTTGGAGAGATATGTAAATTTCTAGGAGAGGTATGTAATTTTCTAGGAGGGATATGTAAATTGATACACTTATATGCATCTTGAAAGATACGTTGAAGTCTTGTAGAAATGCATTTATATCTATCTAAGTTAAGCGTCAATCTTATAGGTTTAAATTCATATACCGGGAGCATTCAAACCAGTAGGAAAATTGGAAACCCCTAGAGCGGAACTTTTCTGTAATCAATATTCGTATAGGCATTCGAACAATTTTCGCAGACCGATGGACGATTTTCTTTTGAAATATAACACCACATTACAACATCCACCCGTCTGCCACAATAACTATGCTCCCTGGGTGGCATCATAGACCTCGGAAATTCAGTTGTAGCTATATTTGATTATATGAAGTGGGATTCTCCTAAACGAATTCGGAACAAGCCTCGCTAGGAATTTCGGAAAATTAATTAATGAATTGAAAACTGCCATTACACATGCTTTATGCTTGTGTTTATCATTGGGTCGATCGCTCGCCTGTTTACTTAGCATTCATCCGGTCGCTGACTGGACAATGCAATCGAAAATTTGCCCATATAATTTCAAATAAAACCTCGAAAGTTATAGGTGAGTTTATTAAATGCGGGGAAAGGCTCTAGAAGGTTTGGGTAGGGAATGGAATAGCATATTTCGAGTGTTCGGTCAAAATGGCAGAAAAAAATTTTACTGAGAAAATGACCACTATCAAAGGTGGGTAATTTCTTCTTCCATTCAAAGTCATTCGCTAATTGCGGGGTCATGAACTCATAATAGTTCGCGAATCACCACGAATAAGCATTAACGTTTATAGGATCAATACTAAAAAAAGAGGGAAAATTAGGACCTCATAAGCTATAAATAATAAAAAAGTTGGATTTTTTATTTGCAAAGAGTATCGAAATTTTGCATTTTTTTAAAATCACTCGGAATTGAGCGAAATTAGATCGTTGAATAAAAAAAAAAATTAAAAATAAAATTTCTGATCGCATCGATCGCAATTGTAAAAAAAAATCGTTGATTAACAAAAATTACAGCAATAAGGAAAATTGCAATTTTCATTGCTCGTTGAATTGAACATATTTGGCCTCTTCATTTAAATTTATGATGCTTAAAGCTTTCAATTTTTAAACTTTTCACTTTCGACTATCATAGTTGGCGTTTTTCATCGATTCGCTGTTTAGAAAATCGAGATAAGCAGCAAGTTTAGAACTTGTACTATGTTCGATCGGTCGAATGGAAATCGTATAATGTTGCCAGTATGCAAGTTGTCGATGTCGAAGGGCATTTGAATTTCGAAGTTTGGAATATTGCTTGAAAATTTTTCGAAAAAGTGATTGAAGTGAATGTATGGGTTAGCTCCTTCCGTAAGTATGAAATTTGCTTATAGGCGGTGGCAATTATTTGCTTACAGATGTTAGAAGTCAACATCTGTTCTATTTGCCTAGACTAGCTTCCAGCGATACATTCCAGAGATCGTTCAAATTGAACTTTAATGGTGTAGGTTTTTCCCGACGCATCCTTATCTCTTTCATTTCCATTACTTGTTTAGTATAAGGTACGAAGGAGAACTCCAGCACGGTGAATATTGCTTTGTCCAAACCAGAAAGGAAAACTCCAGCATCGTGGGTATTTTTAATCGTCCAGGTTTTTCCCAGCGCGTTCCTGCCTTTTATATTTTCATTTCTTGCTTAGTATTTAGAGATTTTTTGTGTGTTATGCGCATGAGGCGAATGGCGAACTAGTGATTTCTTTGGCCAAAATGGGTGAATTTTTTTGCTTGGACGAAAATTCTTTTCAATAACGAGGTCCCTGGTGGGAGGTCGTAAAAAAGAAGATGCCTCCTTCCCTCCGCCACCCGTCCCCTTTGAAATGCAATCTCCTTGAATAGAAGCTTTCAGTCTCGAAAGAAGGTCGTAATTTGCATAAAACAGTAACTATGGTGCATAGCGATTGTTGTTGTGAAAAGTTGCGTGATTGTAAAACATGAAAAATGCTTTAATTATTGAAATTTATAGTGCCCGTAGGCGACGAACGAGGCAAAGCGAGTGCGACGGCCTTTTCTGCATAACCATAATAATTGAAATCTGAATAATTATGGGCGAGACAGCCGATGTGGATGAGGAAGAACATCATGAGTCGGCAATCGATTGGTCTTCTCTACTTAGTGCAGCAGATGATCCCGAAATGGAAGAATTACTGAGATCACCGCTTGATACAGCTATACATGTGCTCAAGTAAGCAGATAAACATCAGCCATCTCGTCGATACATCATATTTACGTATTTTATTGATTAAATGAACCGCTTCGATGCGATAGAATCCTTGAATATTGTTGCTACCTGTTTATTTAAACAAGTATTTATTTGCAAATCTCGTTTTCACATTTATTTTTCTCTGAAAGCATTTTAATCGTATATGGAAAGTAGTTTCAATGCACTCGAATTATGTATGCAAAATATGAAAGAGTTCCCTAAAGAATTGCCTCATCGAATTTCATAGCGAATGCTTTTTGTATGTTTCAATGATGTCGACACTTTCTACTAAGTGCTCTCTATATCACATCTGCTTTTCATTCAACAAAAGTGCATCGTCTTTCTTTTGGCAACTAAATTTCTTTCATCATAACGATCTCGTTTTTTTTTCTTTTCTCAAATCCCAAGAAACTTTCAACAATGATGCAAGAAAAATTAAACTGAAAGGGAAGGAGGGAGGGATTTTTAGCGGTGAATAATAAAATTTATCCCGCTGACCATTTAATCCAGCTCCTGAAATATATCCTAGTTTCCTATCTATTCTACGATGGACCAGTTGACCAAAAATTCATCTCATTAGTGAACACCACAATGTGCTGCTTAACTTTAATATTCTTCTTAGCCGAAAAGAGTTCTACTATTGAAAATCAAATTTTCATTGTTTTCAAGGCCATCCAACGCCTTATCTCAATCTCAAAAATCCATTTTCCGCTCGTTGAATCTGTTGTTTTAGGACGCCCTCAATTTTTATAAATAGATAGTGCTGAATGGATAACGATAAGTGGCGAATATTTTACGGTTGAAAAATCAACCTGTGATGTTAAATGAGTTCATAGATGTCATATTAAACTAATATCCATCTATTCTTGGCTTTCCAGCTAAGAAATAGCCCTATATTCAGAGTGTTATGACTAATCAAGAGGTAGCCTTAAGTTGACATTGCTGGGTCTGTTTCTACCGGCATGTCTAATTTCCATTTATGTCATCTACGCCCGACGATGTGAACTCACCGAGAATATACCCAGAAGTGTTAGACGCCACATTTTCAGCGACGGCTGATCTGTCGAACCAAGGCAGAGAAGGAAATGATTCGTCTCCGCTAAATCCCATAAGTGACCGTCGACCGTCATTGAGGAGGTGTCTTGGGCAGCATTTTCCAAATCCTAAGAGATGAATTCTATCCACTTTTTGGCTGAATATGCAAAAATATGTTTTATACCTTATCACCTACAGCATTTCAACAACTCCTTCTCGGAATTTATTGCCATTTAGCATTTTACCTCGTCATGTTTATGTCTCTTCAACATTTTTCATCATTTCAGAGAAGGACGTGAAATTCAAAAACTCTCTGCGATTAGAACGCTTGCCGATCTCCTAGATACTGAAGGTGAAAAAGCCATCGAACTTGTTCTTCCTCTTATACAGGTATATAATTTTGGTGAGTATATATGTTTGTATGTGTACTTTTATTAAAGTTAGATAATTGAAGTGCCGATATTATGAAATATTTCCTACTCGGCTGTATTCTATTGCCTTATTTAAAAGGAGATCCGTGAAATAGTATCTGAACAGTCGATTTGACTGTTCTAGTAGGTGATATCTAACAAAAAAAAACTTCTTTCGATAATGCCTTCGGCTTATATGTGCTTAAAAAATTACACTTTTTTTTGAAGATCAAGCTTCAATTTCGATTAGCCGAAAGTTTTTACATTGTATAGTCTTTTATCTATATCATCACCTGTATGATGTATATTCTCCATATGCAAAAATTTACATTTGAACGGATTCAAACATCGAAAGAAAACGAAAAATGAATAAAATTCGAGTATCAGACTCATTACTGCTATTAGACTGTTTCTTGAATTATCTCACTTAAGCGATGCTCATAGAGGTACTAATAAACATAAATTAAATTATAAGTGAGAAATTTAAAAAAAAAATGTTTTATTTCCTCATCTGCATTTTAACGCTTTAATTCATGATCGAAATCAACGATATAATTAGTTTTCCTCATTTTATTTCCACCTGTCTGATAATATCTCTAATATTCTCGGTGATACTTTTCTTGTAGTACAAGTTGAATTCGCATATAGCCTCTTCCTTTTATCTCCAATAAAACTGCACTCATTCGCCTTGGTAAGGAGACTTTCAACTCATATATTCTTGCTGGATCTCTCCTTATTTATGCTATTTTCGTGATTTGGGATATCGCTGTAATAATAGCAATGAAATTCACTTTCAAGTTGTTAAGTTGGATGGTTTTAAGCTAATTCACCCACTCAAAGCATATTCTTGAAAAAATCCCCATTTACTATCATCCATTTTTACGGCGTTCGCAAGAAATTTATTTTAAATGCTCTCTAAGGATTTACAAAAAAAAAAAAAAGAAAAAACGACTCCCACATAGTAGTATTTATTGCAATACTATGAAAAGTTTCATATTTTGTATTCGACACTAGCAGACCGGTAGTTTTATTTACAATCAATGTTTCATATAAAATTGTTAACTTCTTTGTAGATTTGAATTTCGTAAATAAAATCATGAGAAATAAGTGAGTTTCGATACACTCGATTGGATCGAGTACGAGAGCTGTACAATGGAAGAGATAATTAAAATCGTAAAGCAATTATGCAAATTCAGGTGAATAAAGGTGGAATAAAAAATTTTGGTGAAAAGTAGAACTAAATTAGACGCCTGTGGCCCCGAATGTTTAGGTTTTTGCTGAAAGGGAGAGATAGAAGCAGATGGGACTGACTGCACCCTTCGATCTTTTGCCATCCAAACGAGAGTAATAATTTAAAAAAAAAAAAACTAAGTTCGATTTGAATAAGTCTTTAATTACCTGCATTTTTTAAACTTGTTAGGATACATCTGTGTTCAACCTCTCCTGTTATGAAACAATTTGACGAAGAGTTTGGGTGTTTGGGGCGATTCCATGATCAACAGATGTAATCACCGGTATACCTAAAGATCACTATTTAAATCCTCTCTACGCTATTCAATTTTCTTTCCAACTATCTTCATAAAAATGAATGTTTTAACACTGATTTAGGGCATACATTTGAAAAATATATATAACTCAGTGGCATTATACTAAGGCACTATACTATATTCGAGTGAATTACAATAAATAAAATGAACTGTACTCTTGAAAACTTTTGATAGATGATAGAGTTGATTGGTGCAATAAATCAATTCTGTAACCTTCTTTTCCTTTTTATTTCTGTATTTATTTATTTATTTATTTATTTATTTGCAGAAGGTGCTCGAAGAAGAGACTGCCAACTTGGACATCCATTGTGAAGCAGCGGTCACATACAAAAATATCTTCCGCAACACTAAACTGACCAGTCGTTTTACGTTAGTTGTTAAAACCTTTTTGTGAACTTTTTTTCAGTTTTTTTTCCTATCAGCTACTTGATAAAATGCATTTTCCAACAGAAAAGTTTTCGATGATCATGTATGATATTCTTACTTTAACAGCTTAACTTAGCACGTTTCAATAGACATTTGTGGTTTGGTTATATCACTTTCTTGGTTCAATTTTAATTAAATATATATATATATAAATTCTTTGCATTGTTCCTCAAACTCTCTTTTTCCATTGCATTCGGTGTTTTTTTTCATATATACAAAAATTTTTCACCATTTTTTCCCGAACTATTAGAATGACTCAGTCAATTAGTATCATTCAAGTCGTTTGTTTTGGTAAAAACTTGCCAAAATCGATAGATCCATTCACGAAAGTCAGTGGAATTTCATCAATTGGCACCACTTTTTAAAAGGAAAGAGCCAAAAAAAATCCGACATTACTGGTGGAAAAGTTTGATTTGATCTTGTTTATATGTACTAATAAACCTCTAAAGATTTTTAAAGGGATTTTTTTAATACTCGTGAAACGAAGCGATTAAGAAATTTCTTTTGAATCGTTTCCATATCTTATTGGGAAACAACTAATTCAAAAAATGGTTTGGAAAAAATTGTTGAAATTTTCGAAATTTTTTTAAAAACATCCACAATTTTTTGATCGAAATTTATCATTTAAACTTTCAATCAAGATGTTGCCAGTGCATCATCACCGGTTATTCGACCTTTTAATATTCATCGACATAAATGCAAATAATTCTTTTTTCTTTATTTATTCATAAGCATACAGGTTAATTAATTCATCGTTATGGTCACAAAAATGCAGCAATTGTGCACATATCTCGAATTCTTAGATCTTTGCCAAATGGTTATTTGCGTCATCGACATGATCGATTATATATAGTCGACGACTATTTGTTACATAAAATTCGGCCATCGCCTTAGCTTATGGTATATGGTCGTTTGCTTAGTAAAACAGTATATGATCGGTGATCTAAAAAATAGTGGTATATAATAGACAATAATTGACGAAATTTATTTTCAGTGGTTTAACCGATATTATTCTCAGCGGAATCTTGCAGAATGTCGCTCGACAAAAAGATAATTGTAAGTATCGTTTATTACAATAGTTCATCTCGTAAAAAAGTGAATATTTTTACTCTTATTTATACTATAAAAACAATACTGAAATTCTGAAAAAATATATTTGTTTGGATTTTTCGAGAAATTTCCTTTTTCTTTTTGTCATTCGAACGTATAAAAAAAGACTCTGTAACATCACACCTCCAGTGGACAGCTTTTCATCCGTTGTGTTATACCTGTACCACCTATCAAACAGTTTGGTTCCACATATACTGTTTAATGTACTTTTTACATTCGTTATTCCTACTTTAGAAAATAGAATGAGCATGCTGTCTTATTGACATCTAAGAAGGAAACGTGCTACTCTTTGGTAAATCCTGAAAACCGCATTTCGAAAGGAATGCAATTAAAGCTTCCCAATGAGAGGTATGCGAAAGCTTAAACATGAAGGGTAAAAAGTTTGAACCTGGAAGGTAAAATGTTTAAACCTGAAAGGTAAAAGTTAAAACCTGAAAGGTAACTATACTTCATCATATCAAGATGTTGCATTCTTCTCAATAAACGAATACTAATGTGAGGTGAGCGCGGTAATAACGAAAAATAACTTGAAATAAACATCGATTTCATGTGGAATTATTTTACTGTAATTAATATTTATGGGAAAATTGTTATAACATTGATGTTTTATCGCCATTTATGAGAATTAATGCTACGTATCCGGTCATCGGAAATACTTCATCAATATGTTATCAACTCTATTTACTCCAATCACTATAAACATTACAAAAATTTTGTGTGTGCATGCAAAATAAAAAGAAACGTGTTTCAGTGTCTGCCGCAGCGTGGCTTGAGACGTTAGTCGAAGTGCTTGATAACGTACCACTTTCCGCTATTAAACAATCGGTTCGTTATTAGCTTTGAATTCTGCACTTTAAATATTTTTTTAATATTCCTTTTATTTCGCTTAACCAATATACTGCATTATCCTATGAATATTTGCGAGTTTTAATAAAAAAGGTTTACAAGTCCATAGATTTATATATGTTATAAATTAGTAAGGTGCCTTTTCGTTACTATTTTGTTATTTAGTAAACTTTGGAAAGTTACTGAGGACTCGAATATTTCTTGCTACTTACTTACAAGGATCAAAGACTGCAGGCTACTTTCTCATGCATATCGCATCTCCCTTCCACCCTACCCCCCCCACCATCGATCTTTTACAAATCCATAAGGACGACATTCATATTCTCACATCTACATTACGATGTGAGAGAACCCACGTCACTAATAAAGCAAATTGCCGAAAATCCACAAAAGCTCGTCAATGATAGTGTCTCAACGATTTAAGGACCGATCCTTTGAGTTCTAAGTTGTTGTTGAATGCATTTCTTTAAACCTGTAGATACCTTCCAGATAACATTGGTCTAAAGCTATTAGTTAGGTAACGAAACCGGTATGATGAGCAAAAGCAGGAAATCTGTTCAATATTTTTTAGTGTAGCGCAGCGTAATACTTGTTTTAATTGTACTTGTTTTCGGACTGATTCTACGGAAGCTTTCGCATTAAATCTATGGCATACGTTATGTGACAACGTCATTCACAAATAGCCAAAGAAAATTGCTATTATAAAATTCGACTCAAGTTCACTTCTAAGCAATTCCATGCTTGAAGTGAAATTATATAAATACATCTATGAGATAGATGATATTCATCGATGAGATGATATTGAATTAAAAATTAAATGTGGTAAATATTATATCATTGTTTTATCCATAAAATTTGAAAAAAAAATCAATTCTCACCAAAGTATTCTGCTCGATCTAAACATTCCAATGAACATTATTTTTCCTAGAAATAAGCGCTTTTAAATGACCGTTTGCATGAGGCTATTGTTTTTTTTTTATTAGATATAATTCTTGAGCGTAAAATTTTAGTATTTCTTTCATCTTCTTGCAAAATGGTACCGACACAAAGTGATACAATTTTTTCGCATCAGTGCTATGTTTTGAATGCAATTTTGCACCTATACAATTTTATTTATATTTTTTACATGTTTATAAATCTTGCCCATGCTCAGGTGTGCTCCACTGATTGTTTATTTGCCACTGAGAAGTGTCACCTTTTAAAGCTTGAAAGTATTGACCTCTATGTTCCTATCCGTCATGAAACATTGAAAATATGATCTAAAATTCCCAACTTTATTTGGTTTCCTAAAGCAGCCTTCTTCCACTCGACCGTCTTTTCTATGAGCATACAATTGCTTACTTGCAACCTGAAGGTTTTGTTACAAACCGTAATCTCTTTGGCCCAATGCTATCTGTTTGCAAATTTTCCATATAGTATGATGTGAAAACTATACAGTAAGATGTTTTAGCCATCTTTGCATCATATTTTCGTAGCTGCCCTGTTGAGTTATCGTATCCATTGAACCTAAGGAGCCTTCCGTCAGGGTCAAGGGTTCTAGTGATCCATGAGGGAATGGGGAAAATGTTCAGATGTCAAAAAATGTGAACGGTTCATTTCCTTACTGAGGATAAAAACAACGACTTTTTTTTCGTATTTTATTGCTCGGAGAATGAAATTTTCTATAAATACAAATTATTGTCGCCAGTGATTATTATTATATAAATAAACATACTGGGACTTCAAAAAAAAAATGTTTTCAATTAAGGCTTACGAGCCTCTGACGTTTTCAGCAGGTTATGGTTATGTCCATTCCCGCGTCACCTACGTTCCCCTCTTCCCTCCCCCTTTTCCCATCCTTCTGTCTTTGATATACACTACAAATGGCATTCGATTTACCAATGGCCACATTGTATCTTTACTCTGCTTTGTTAGAGAAAGCTCCTATTGGGCATCACAGTGAGTCTATAGGAAGTCGAAACCACTTTCAGCAAACTGTAATAACTGAGCCAACAGTCAATTCACTGAATGAATCAGCGTTTTATATAAACGATGGATATTAGTGCCGAAATTCTGCAGATTTTACCAGTGGCTCTTTCACAAGCTGAACCAACACAACGTGTACAGAGACGTGTGATTGCGACAAAACTAATCGAGAAATTGTGCACCGTTTTACCTGCATTAGAGTGAGTTCATTCGTTTTTATTTTCCTTATGTTGATTTATTTCACTCAAATACCATATTATCTCCATCAAGATGATTGCATATTTTTTATGTGACTTGCCCATTGATAATTTTTTATTCCTAATTTTCATTCATTATTTAGTGCAATCCGCATTTTCATCTGATTTTCATTTGTTGATTATTTCTTTTGACGAATTTGAGAAGCCTAATAGCCTTATAAAATGCTTGAAATTCATCGATGAGCTTTAATCTGGCATATTATGATAAGCTTAACCAACAAATAAGAAAAATACTCCCAAATACGTCTCATATATCTTCATATAAATCCCATGCAGGGCATAGCTTAAGTAAACAAAATGCAATAAAAACACAAAACAATAAAAAAACAACAATAAGAAAGCTTTAAGAGTCATTCATTACACTTTTTTAAAGTTTAAATGATAGTATATAATATTTATTGATAAAATATTTGTTGTAGTAATATCATAATTGTTGAGCTGAGCTGAAAATTTCAATGATTTCTTATTGAGTTCATGAATTAAATCACGTTCTATAATCGATGTTTGTTTGGCTCAAGAGTGAATAATAGTGTTGATGATTGTAGGCAGCTCATATAAACTATTCATTCAGTATTCACTTAGGCAAACAAATATCACTTATTTCCGGATGCGATCCAGTTTTTTTTTTTGGCACCACTCGCCCTGCTTTTATTTTTGATCACATTTTACCTTTCATGAATTTTCCTGTCGATGTTTGCGTGTTTTTGCAATTTTCGATAGCACTTTTCGATACATATTGAGCACGTTTTATTGTTGCTTTCGCTATTCAGTCGTAATGAATTCATAGCTATGTTATTTTTTATGTGTAAAAATATTTGTTAATTCTTAATTTTCCTCTTTTCTTATTGATATTCGAACTCACGACGTTCATGTTATCGCCTTCAGGGGTCGATTTATTTCATCGATGCCACGCTTTTAGTTTATTAATCAATAATGCATTCATTGCGAATAAATGCCTCTTCATATCACCTTTACTCCGCTTAGATGAAAAAAATTGTAAGGTCGAGAGAGAGTTAGAACTTAGACTCGTTTCGTGTTCGTCGAATGTTGGCGAGTCAATTCACCGTTGTTCCACTTTGGAGGAAGGTCAGGACTTACTTCATCTCTCTTGTCCTTCTGGACGGAAGGTTGAATCAAGGAATCTAATCGGAATCTACTCACAATTGACCGCATAAAAAGTCAGAATGAAACGGTGAATGAGGTCAGCTGCTGCGTGGGTGGGTGCATCGAGAAACAACAAAAAAAAAAGAGCACATTTTTAAGCGATGAATACTATCGAATTGAATAATTTCGTTTCGTCATTATTCATCGCATAAAAATTTGCTCTTTTTTTTTATTGTTTCTTAATCGCAAATAATGTGGTTTATTGCATTTATGTCATTTTAAAGGCGTACTAATGGAGCTGTTCTTGCCAAAATCCGTTTCATAAACAACCCTGATAAAAACTTTCAATTTGATCAATCGATTTCTGAAGGGATTTCAGATATATGTTGTGATAGGCAAAAAACTTATCCACTTGCAGGATTTATACCTTCGACTTTATGTTTTACTAGTAGATGCCGCAACGATTGAGCTATTAGAAGCGGATTCCCTCCGTTTTTCTTGGTATGCTTGGAAAGAAAATTTTTGCGAGTATTGTTGCTATGGAAATTTGTACAAGACCAGAGCAAGATGTTTGATACAACTCACGTGTAAGCTATAGACAGTTTCGAAAATCTAATCTTGTCTTAAAATTCCAATGCATTATGTATACATCAAGTCGTGTTTTACTATTGCTTGAGGTAGGAAAAAAGATTGTTGTATAGACAATTTGACTGAATAATTGGTCAATTATAACTCGATAGAGAATAAAAAATTTTTATTACTTCCTCGGAAACCGTAGAAATGCAAGGTCGGATAGGCGCAATTGTAAAAGCGCATATCTGTGGATTGCTGTGGCGCGCTTTTCCACTTTTTGCTTCAAAGGGCCAAACAACAAAGTTATCTTTTGGGTAATTTTACTTGCATTACTCTTCCGACATGCTTGTCATCGCTGTGATCGGTTTTTTAAGCCATTAAAGAGAACAAAACTCGAGTTAAGAAGAGTACATGAGGCAATTTTGGTAATGCTGACGTTTGGGTGAATAATTTCCAGTGATGAGAAACAATTATATAATTTTTTTTTTTGATATAGACCGCAATGAGTTGAAAAATGAAAACTGGTATATGAGGACTTGATTTAAAAAAAAAAAAAAAATCAATCGCTTTTGCTTGGCATAGTACCAACGAGCGATTCTCAGCGGTTCGCAACTATTCAATCCAGAATTCCTCTTACCACCCCCTCCCCTTTTCATAATCTTCAATCTCCATTTACATCTTTGAATTTCAGTTCCACCGCGGTTCTCTAAAGTTCTTACAAAGTGCACTTTACAGCATAATATTTGTGCTTATGATATGTGCGCATTGCTATCGAAAATATATCACTGACAAAAGGAATAATAAATCTATCTGATTCACATTCCTATAAACGTCGGCTAAGATATTGAATTAGCGGTCTAGAGCTTCATTTCCCATTTTCATGGGTGATCTAATTTGGCAAACCCATAATATCCGCTATGCGTTCCTATCTAAGTGTTTGATTAGTGTTGGCAGATCTCATTTGATATAGCATATTGCGTTTGATAAGCAACGGAAAAGCCAACAGGAAGTTTATGCTGGTATTTTTGTAACTTAATTTCGGGTGCCACTTCGTCTTATAGCAACTGTCCTTAATGGTAGCCATCTCTTTTTGAGGAGTTAAGCAGCGAAATGAATACTATTGATAACAATGCTCAAGTGGCTGAAGTAATTTATGTTACTTACAGCATAATTAGCTGTAATAGATGGCGTTGGCTTAAAGAGAGGTATAGCCACGGTTCATTATGAAGCGCTATACCTTCCGCTCTATCCATCTGTCCCACTGCCAACATTAAACCTCATATTGGTTGGTATAATATTATGGTATAAGTGGTCATTTTTCTCATGACCTTCGACTAAATCCATTGCTCCCTGCATTGCCGTTTTAACTGGGAAAGCCAGTTAACATCATACGGTAAACTAAAAGTATTCTTTAAAAGAGTACGGTGAGAACTATTTGCTCATTCTATTAAAAAGAAAAGGAGTAAAAACTATTTTCCCTTTTGCAGACAGCATCACTCAAGTAGATATTGAGGATGAAGAGGAAATAAATTAACATACATTCTTCAGTAAATATAATCCCTTCCGTAATAATCGCTCCATTTTACGTTTCGTTAATTATTCGATTTTTGGAAAATTTTTTCAGGGATTTAAGATTCATATGTAATCTTTCTTTTTTGAATACCTATACCTCTGGGAAGAAAAAAGGAGGGGCACAAAAGATACGAAGACCTGTAAAACTTGAGAGGGAAACTTTTCTAGGTCTAAATATGCCTTAGGCTAGTGTTGCCATTCGTAGCAGTAGGTAATTAATGCAGAAACGGGAGGGAGCTTAGATGCAAAAAAATGGTCGCATTCTAGATAATTGCACTCGACTGAGCAGCAATTGAAGCGCTATGCTTAAGCAGTGCGCGTAACGAGTTTCGCGGCGTAGCCATTGCCTTCTGCTCATCTCTCTGTTTGCTGCTTCGACGCTTTGCCTTTATATATGCACTTCGTTTGGTGGGTAGGTTTATAGGCTTCTCCTATATATGGCATTTATATGCTAATTTTATACCAGACTTCTTTGAGCCTCATAGGTATATATAGGTATACAGGTATATATACAAAGAAAAGTTGAGGTGATGAACTAATTTCTCGTAGACAGGAGACTATTGCAAAGGTGAGAACCAAAACATGAGAGAAGTAGGTTTTCGTAATTCTTTTTTTCCCATCAATTACCTATTATTAGCGTTGTGTCGAAGTGAAAAGCGAGTCTATATTGCAGCGTGCGCAAGGAGTTGGCTCCATGTGCACAAATGCTTGCCCAAGATCCGAATGCTAATGTTCGAGGCTCTATAGCGCAACGACTCGGTTTTATCGCTCAATCACTTCAGTATGTTCAAATTATCTATTTCATATTTTATTATTGCTATCCTTTGCGATTTTTTAATACACTTTATTCTCTATTCAGAAAGTTCTTTTTTTAGGTTTCAAAAATTACTTAGTAGGGATTTATTTGTTGGTATTTTAATATCTGATTTTCTAAAATTTCAAAATTTAGCAACATTTTTTCCACTTATTTTGTTATTCTGAAATATCGATGGTGGAGGCTAGAAAGCTATCAACTGAATTTACGACACTGCGTGATATAATGCATAGAGGCATCGCTCGTTCGCATCACAATGCAGCATCCCACACATCAATGCTCTATGACTGTGTTAGTTCCCTGATTCGTGAGAAGACAGATAATAGGTGCTTGCATAGCCAGGTGATGCGGACTGCGTCTGTCGTAGGTGAAGGACCTGCTATAGTTATTTTATGAATCTGGAACTGAGGATTTATTCAGTTTTTAAGGGTCGCTGAAGTTGTCAGCTAGTAAAAATATTAAATTCAGCTCCCCGAGCACTTCTCCTCCTAGAGCCAACAATGCCATTGTCTGTTGATCATTTCCTCGAGAAGTGGTTAGGACCAAAACTGAACGGCCTAAGCGTTGAAGGAAAGGACGTGTGAACTGAACGAGGTTCTGAACCAAGTCCTATACTCAGTTTAATGTAAATCTACTTGGTTGCTCACAAAGCGGCAAGCAAAACAACTAAGGGCAGTTCTGTATTCAGCATTTTCGAACACTTTTAGTGTGCATTTTGTCATTTTCTCATGTCCTGAATCATGAGAACATCATATCTCTAATATGTACTTGTGTAAATCTCTCTATCTCTCTGGTCCTTTAATATCTAACCAGATAGAATCTTCTTTCTCCCTCTCCTTCGCTAGCCTCTCTTCGCCCCTCGTCGATCTTTTACTGTTCACTTCATCCATTTCCAGAAAAGGTATAGTTAAATGCCAGAAATATATAGATAAAGTTTTGTTATGTGAGGCACAATCGAGGCACAGTAATCCGTAGAGCATATCGTATTTCCCACAAGTTTTGCCAAGTATTTGAGAGTGGACATCGTGATTGTGAAAATGCAAAAAGCTGCCAGTTGGAGAGAATAAGAAGAATTGACCGTAAAATATTTCCGAAAATGTCACCTATTTTAGGAGTGATTACCATATCTATGGTGCTATCTTACGAGTAATTTTTGGAATAATTTAATCATAGGATGACTCACAAATAGATCTCATGCAATCAATGACTTTATGTGCTCAGGTCTCATCGTTCATCTCAATGTCGGTTACCAATTATCTTATCTAATGAATTTCGAGTGAAGCTATATATCGCCGACTAATTATAGAATATAAAATTTTAGCAATGCAAGCGATTGTGGAACGTTGCTTCTACCGTGTCTTATCGAACTCTGTAAGGACGATGACGTGGGTGTACGTGAAGCAATTCTTAATACGGTCGCTATTTGTTTGCCACATTTTAGTAAAGGTGAGTTAGTCGACTATTGAATTGAGGCATAAAAAGTTTATTTATTCTTTTTGGGATTATTCATGGAATTTAGATAGTTTGAAATCTGAATTATGAAGTTTTTTATTCTCGATTTTTCTTGATCTTGTTATTTCCCACTGATTTGGGAAGTGGCGATTCTAGTTTGCTGAAGCAGCCGCAACGATGTGAATAGTGTCTAATTTTCCTGAGAATAATGATTATTGCGTTAATGAATTTTTCTAAGTGTGCGCACACAGCGCTCATGTTGCATTGTCTCTGCTATAATTTTTATGACATTCAATTTGAATGTATGTGAAGAGAAGATTGCTGAATTTTAAAAAATTTCTTCGATAGAAAACTATTTGCAAAATTATTAATTAAAATAATTTCGACAGGTTAATTTATTTCAAGTATATAATGTATCACTTAACTATGGTACTTCCAAAGTTGTCTAGAGGTGAATTTTCTTTTATTAGTAGAAACCGTGATGCTTCTATATATCTTCTATATGTTCATTCTCATTCCCTAAACTCTAAGATTCTCTCATCTGAAGTTCTTTGTGGAGTTTTGCAATCGATTTGAGTGTAATTCTTTCAGTTTACATTGCGCAATCTCAGCATTCATCTGAATTCCTCCAGAGTTTCAAGAGTTAGGGATTATTGTTATCAATTTTATTCTTGTTAACTCTTATTTATTATTATTATTAAGTATTTTGAAGCTTTCGATTAATATCTAACCTCCTAAATATTATTGCATAAATAAAATTATTTATTTATTTATCTATTTACTTACTTATTTATTCATTTATTTATTTATTTATTTATTTATTTATTTATTTATTTATTT
>QEWY01004084.1:323659-471876 GCA_006503575.1 Baylisascaris schroederi
GGGGGGGGGGGGGGGGGGGGGGGGGGGGGGGGGGGGGGGGGGGGGGGGGGGAGTGCAGCAGGTGTATAGAAAAAATTTTTTTCAAATGTTCTATCCTTCCCTCTCCCTATGACTCTGCTTCTTTTTTTTTGAATGAATGCAAATTTAGGCTGAAATCTGTTTGTAAAATGTGACCCACATTGTGAATGTAGCGAGGGGAAAATTTCATCGATGGTTTTGTCAATAGAAAGTACCAATGATTGTAATAGTGATGTGCTTTACGCAAATCTACAATACTACCGAGTATCGGTTAGGTATGTTGTATACATTCGATTAGGGTAATATATTGCTCGAAATGTGCAAAAAATAAAATAGAGATTAGCTATTCTTTCGGCTACTGATTTCGTTCATTATTTTCATGCTTCAAAAATTCAACTTTTAGCATTTTGTTTATTTTATATAAAGAATTGTATAATATTGTCAGTCGACTTTGAGAGCTATTCCTCTTCAAGGTCACTACCACTGTTTTGTGTATTATGGCTTTCTCTTATCAGAAATCAGCATTCAGTCTATGTTGTAAACGAGCAGGTTAACTTATAAATATAGTGAATAAAGTTAACTTAAATATTTTTTGAAACAAATGATCCAAAGTACACATTCTTATTTCAGTTCGAGACGTGATATTGTTCAAGAAAATACCCTTAGCCTGCTTCTTTTTCCTCACATCAATAGACAGAATTACACGGCGCATCTAACATCAGAGACCGAAAATCAGGCCACTATTGGATTTTTTCAAAAAAAAAATTTTTTTTAAATGTTGTTGTGTACTATAAGCAAAATCAGCCAAGCATACGACTGTTTTTTTTTCTGTTTTCTTTCCACGTCCGTTAATTTCATCTTGCATCAAATTGGCGTCTGTTTTTTCTTCTCTTTCACTCTCTTAGAGCATGTTTTCAAGTGGTTGGCGCATATTTTCCTTTTTTATGCTTCATTTAAACGATCGCACAATTGGTCATAAAAAAAAGAATGCATACAACAAATGGAAAAATGTACTAGAGGAGCTGGCGCGATGAGTGGTTTTATCCGTTCGACGAGCCGAATATTTTTATGAACTGCCAACAAATAACAAATTGAAAACCGCTCGCAGATTTTTGCTAGCTTTTATTGACTGCAACTGTTTTCAGAGAATGTAGGCCAATACAAATGTGGGTATGAGGGGTTAACATATATTGCATGAGAGGTATAAGAGAATGCATTATGTCCAACAAATTTCATTGGCTTTACATTCGGTATCTACATAATGGAATTGTAGAACAAATGGGCTCATGCGCGAATGCAAATTGCAATATTTTCACAAATGCAAATTGCAATATTTTCAGGAATGCAATTTTGCAAATATGTAGAAGTATTCATTGCATAAATTTTCATAGAAAGAATGGAGAATACTCGAAATCGAGATCATTTTGCGAATTTAGAAGTCGGAGTTGTAACTTTGGGATGCAATAATATAATTAGAGGTGCTATTTATTTCATACCTTATGCATGGATTATTGAAAACAAACAATACGAAGTATGTAAATGTTTGGCATATTTATCACCTTTCCGTAATGCCTGTCTATTAGGGGTTAGCAATTTGCCTATATTTGAAATATTTATCACCTTTCCGGGTGGAATATCTCTAATACAAGTATATCTAATTAACACTAAATGTTTTACAGTATTGTAATCAAATTACGGAAGTGGGTAATATTTGTGAATTTAAAAAAATTAATGAGCAAAACTGCAATTATTCCACTATTGAAAAAATCAACAGAACAAGCAATCTTTCTACAAGATGAAACATTGAGCGTTGTCGCTAAAAATCTCGGGCAATGGATCTACAATCTCAAGGTGAGCATTTAATTGTTACTATTTTTGTTGAAATATTTAAAAATTAGTTAATTAATTAGTTGCTACACTAACGATCGATTAATTATTAGCAACCTAAGCGATACAACGAGGTAAAGGCATGAAATAAGAATCGTTCTCAGAGTATATATTGCATAAAAACTTTTACTGCTAAAAAAAGTAGAGTGAAATTGTCGAATGCAAATAATCATTTACAGCGTAAAATTCAAAATTTTTGCCTTATTAATTTCATTCTCATTCAATTACTTGTATTCACTCATGGTGAATATGGAAAATAAATCAAGAAAGTTGCAAATGAAAGCGGAAATTTTTATAAACTAAAGCAAGAATTTTTTCAAATGATAAGAAAAAGTTTTTTTTTTTCAGTTGGGTAAGGAATTTTTCATTTGGGTAAGAAAATATTTATTGTAACAATCCTGAAAAGAAGCGTTATAGTGAAACACTACTACATGATGGATGCAGCTAATTTTCTTATGACACATATGAAATTTTAGAATGAAATATGTAATATTTTCCTAATGGTTATAGCCATCTCTATGTAGTCAGCCTGTTTGATGCTTTTTTATCTTCTCATTTTTATCAATGAGAAAGTCAGGAGTACCGCAATTTTGCAATGACAATTGTATATAGCTAGCTAGTTCCGATTTCTTATTACTTTCTATTTGTTTCCTCTTCTTCCCATTCCTACCATAAAGTTTTTTCCACAATATACCTAACAACCGGAATAACAAAATACAGTTCATTAGTATAATTCTCTATCAAATCTAGCGTTTCGCTTGCACCCATCTCAGGAAGTGTAAATATTTCATTCCACTTTTTTCGTTGTTGTTTTTATGCATCAAGAATTTTTCATTAAATAATCTATTATATTTGAGGATAGTATGAGTGTAAGCGAGCGTAAATGGTTTCTCGATATGTTCGTTCGGATAGCAAATCTCGCACAGCATTCCTCTACGACGAGCAATAATGACAACTCGAATACGATACATACTTTAGCACGGAGAATGTGTGCTTATAATTTTCCGGTGGGTTTTCGAGGCTTTTTATAATTTTATGATATTTAAAATACTATCTTAATACAATATCAACCTTTTTTGAAATTCTTAGAGGGTGTTCATCAACTCTTACTAGAATTAGAGAAGGGGAAAGCAGGGATAAATTTTATAAGTTCTTAAAAAATTGTAATGAAAGAAAGCGTACTCCATCTTTGGGCGGTGGTAGCTTTTAATAGGTCCGGCTTTCTTTGACTACAATATTTCTGGTCTTTGTGATTGGTTATTTTCACTTGAAAATTTCCTTATTAAGCGGAAATGCTGCGTGATAGCCTGAAAGTAGCCATAAAAATAGGTTTAGCTAGAAACTCTTTCGATTTTTCAAACATTTTTTATTTCATTCAGCAGTTTTTATAATATATCGTCTTTTTATATAAAGTCAACATCGTAGTAATTAATAATGTTTTGGTTAATAGTTGCATCACAATGTGTCTTTGATTCACATATGACTTAAACTGAAGACATACATTCTAACTAACGGTCTTCAAGAACTTATGACTGAGTTCAATAGATCTCAACCGATTTGAATGCTATCTAATGATGAAAACTCACATACGATGACAACTTTCTGCAATATTCTAACGAAGTTATATATGAATTTTTTGAATGCACAAAGATAGGATAAGGTTAAAAAATGTAATACATTCTAGATGAAGCTAGCTTATTGTTGCCCAAGTTGGTGGATAATTACGCCAAATGAAACGTAAACATTTAGCTTTACTCGTTGATTGGCTAAACGATCTTTATTTTTCAGTGCATTGTATTGGTTTATGGCGAAGAATGTTTCATAGATCGATTATTGCCCATATTTGAGGGATTCTGCTCGGATCCAGATGAAGAAGTACGCTGTGCAACCGCTGCCGGCTTTCATGAGGTTTTCATAATCATTTGATGCTACATAGAAAATCCTCCATAAAATTTCTTCTATAAATCCGCATTATTCTCACGCTATTTTGCATAAATATTTGTTTGAAATAAATTTGCATATGATGGTGATATGCATTTGTTCGCATGTATGGTCATATGGTCTCCATACATAGTTTCAGCGTGGTTATTGCTGAATTTTTACTTACAAAGGGTGATGGATATGATATGTAGTTTGGAATGACCCCTTTTCATACTAATATTTTCAACTGCGAAAGAAGTTGTGGATGTTTAAAAGGATCAAAAAGCTTTCATGTTTCTTACGTATGAAGATGAAATTATGCAGATACAAATCCTTTCAATTTACTGAACACGGAAGTATTTGGGGTCGAGCCTAAATGCGGTCGAGCTTTTTGAGGATAGTTTTACACCTTTTATAACCGAATCTATAGATATAGGAATTTCGGAATCCTTGAACTGCGTTAATTTGCTTCAATTTGCTATGTTCACTGCCTCCAATTGCAACTGCTAATATTGTATCTGCAGGTGGTGAATCTGGTGCCGAATGAGCCTGCGCTGATTCCTCCATTTATCGAGTTAATCCGTGGCGGTGCAGCCGAAGTTGTGGCGCATTTGACCGGCAATCTTGATCGCATATTGCCACCTCTTTACAAGTGTGCAAGCGATCCATCCGTGGGCCCTGTAAGTTTTCTTTTAATGCCTCCAATGATGCTCAAACCTATGTTCTAAATATGATTGGTTCGAATTATGTGATCTTCATATAAATCTTCTATTGTTAAATCTTTTTTATTGTTAGTTTCTCTTAGTTTTCTTGCAGTCCTTTTCTCTTCTACTAACCTTCCGCTCTCTATTTCACGATATATATATATTTACATTAATGACTCACCTTCACCAGCACTCTACCTTAATTATCTTTATTTTCCATTTTTTGAGGAAGAAATTCACTCTGCACAATTAGTATATTTCAAGTGGAAATATTTACTCATTACTATTGGTGGTTTTTGAAGCATTTAAGGAGCACATTAATCGACTATGGTCAATTTGTGTAATGGAGCACATCTGAGGATGAGCAAAGAACAAATTGAATCCCGAAACAAATATGTAGTGCATTTCATTTAAAAACACCATTACAATGGAAATGTGATTTGTTTTGGGCAAACTTCTAGGATAAGAATGCTATGAAGTCAAATTTCTGGTATTTTCTGCAGTAATAAGGTGAATTTCTGGTATTTTCAGCCGTATTATGGTAAATTTCTGATATTTTCAGCGGATCAGTCGTGTGCAATTGGATCGTATTCTAATTGGCTGTAATCGTTTAATTCGGGGAACAGGTTCATGGCGTGCTCATCATTCATATTTAACGAATATTGCCGTTATTCGTAAATTAATTCCTATAAAGGATCTTTTTATTAGTTTTGTTCCAATGCTCAAACAAGAAGTGCTCACTGCTGTAAGTGCTGAATTCTTTTAAATCCATTTTTCTTTTCCTACTTTTTTTTTTTTCAAATTTGCAAACTTTACAAAGTGTTTATATTGGCTCACTTATAAAATATCGCAATTTTCAACAGTCGATATTGCGCACTTTATTTCGGGATTTATTGCCTGATAAGTATAAAACTTTGCAAATTCATTTGCTATTCTATTTAAACAATAAATTTTATCAATAATAATGATTTTTACAATTCACTGAATTTACGAAGTTAAGGCAATCGAAAATCAAACATCTAATTGGATGACATCCAAAATGGTTTTCTTCTAAATAAATCATTATTAAATCTTCAATGTGCCAAAAAATATATCAATCGGATGTAATCCATTTGCATTCTTCGATGAATCGAATTATAAAATGAAATATTCAATGGTGCTTTATAATTGGAATATTTTCACATATTTATTATTCTTTATCGCGATTGGTGTTTCTGTTGTTTTGATTATAGGTTTAACTCTAAATGTTCATTGTGCATTTTTTTTAAATATAAATGAAAGCTGATGCAAATTCTTCAACATATTTCACTTAAGATTTTTGACTAATGGCTTATTTGGTTATCATTTTATTAAACAAACAAATTAGCATATCGCTTTTAAACTCTGCTCACCTATTCACCCATCCTTGTTACTTACTGACGATTAATGAAATATTTGAAATAATTGATTCACATTTTCAATAATTCGATCATCCATGCAAATACTACTTATAAGAAAACCTTTTGAAGATTATAGCTTCACTGAATCAGTTTGAAATATTGATTAAGAGAGTCTGTAGGGTGTATTGTTTGCACAAAAATGCATAACTGTAGTTTCAATGGTTCCCGAATCCACTTCAGGGTTCAAACTCTTAGACAGACATATATACGCATAGATGCGGTTGAATTATTATACGCTGTGCAAATTCAAATCTGTGAAACTAGATGAAAGCGTCTTCGAATATCGAGTTCGAGCTTCTGCTAGTAGCTGTCGTTTTCACCTATTGTTCAACTGTCTTTTATACAAATATGAGGGAAACAAAATTTTTATAGAGAGATAGAAAGGAGGCAGATTCTGCCAGTTTTGCTGGTTTAATATATCATCTCAGTATTTTCTTTTAATATTATATAATAAAAATGTGGCCTACTTTTCGCAACAAGTTTTGAATAATATCTGATGTTTTCTTTCAAAAGGGGATAATTTCGAACATATGATGATTAAATTTTGCCTTTTTTAAAAAAATACTTTGAAAGAATTGTAAAGAATTCAAATATATGACGAAATAAATATTCGCTTCAAAAGTTCATTTACTTCCTATTTAATTAGCTCATCTGTGTTATATTTCATCTCACCTATAACTTATAAATGCGAAATAAGATTGTATCTCCATACTAATACGATGATTTCCCAGAGGGCTATCCCATGTCGAGTGGCTGCCTCGTTGACTTTACTTTTATTTATGCGCGAAAATGGTGACAAATCGGAACGTCAAACTATCGTCGACTTCTTTGTCCATTGTAAGTTTCCATAAAAATCATTTCCGTGTGTCGGCAATTATTCATTGTGTTGTAAGACTGATAAAATTTCCTCCATTCAAATATAAAAAATCTGGAATTTTTATGGTACTCACCGACGCTTCCTGTTAGAATTAGATCGGTTATGGTTCACCTGATTTCGATGCCAGTTCGGGTATATGAGGTAGATTTTCACCACCATGATTGAAATATTGATGGTAGAGATAGTTTCTTTCTTTTGTGCATTCGAAATTCCTTAAAGAATAAAATCGAAAAATGAAGAAAAGTAGTTTATTCAACTGTTTCTTCCAAATATTGATCAATTAGGATTACGTTCATAGTTTTTCATGCCAGTCGCAGATAGAGTCAGTTTGCATGTATTTATGTATCTATATTTTTTCAGCAAAAAGAAGCATCTCAAATTTGTCTCCGACTACTTTACTCGTAGAAGTTCTTGACCACTGTACTTCAGGGCATTTTTGGAGATATAGAACCCGTTTGAGAGCTGCTACATTTTCTAGCATTTATAGAAGTTTGCGTAATTTGGATTTGCATAGTATGGGAAAGGTTTAAAGGGAATGAAAATACGAAATTCGCTAAGCCATCGAACTAAGAATCTAACAAAAATCGTATAAACTGATGAATTTTTTGCAGCAGTGGCAAAACATCGAAGCTGCCATCGACGGCGATTATATCTCGACATAATTCCCCTAATAATGGCCAATTTTAGTCGTTCATTCTTTCATTCGAATTTCCTCGAAACTGCTCTCAAAATGGCAAACGATGGTGTATCGAATATTCGGTTAGTTTTACACTCAACCGTATTTTCTCCGACAAAAAAAGCGTTCAATTCTTATGGCAAGAGAAAACTGAAATATTCCCGTTTATAACTTCGTAAAATTCCAAAAATTTTTATAGATGGACTGAAATGAATTCCATGTGAAAGTGAAAACAGAAATGATAAAATCTTCCAAGAAGTTGAGCTTTTTTTTTCGAATTTACTAAAATGAAGACACAAAAAAAGAAATCAAACGAATTTATTTCGTTTCATAAAAATGCTTATGTTTTCTGATATCTGTTCGAAGTTATACTGCTTTAATTGAGATTTGATTGTAAGAAAAAAATTTGACAACTGATTGAAATAATTCTAGTCAAACGATAACACCAGTATCTTATTAATGCCTTGATATGTGGAAGCTGTGATCTCTCGGAGATTAGTTTTGCGCAGAGGTAATGGTTGTACACAATGTATAAGCCACTGCATTACCTCAATTGATAAACAGTGTAGATGTGAGCTCATAGATAGTAATAGTGATTATTGTTATAGGTTACAGTTATGTCATCTTCTACCAAAAATAAAAGGGAATTTAATATTGCCTGACGATGAAGCTATCCTGCAGCAATTGGAGAGAATCGTTCGAGAGATGCTTACGAAAGAGCAGAATTCCTTCTCAAGGCAACTCATTCAAACGGTTTCTTCCCTTCAAATTCCTTTTCACTATTTCAACAGGTTAAGGTTCAATCTTAATGAACACTCCATTCCTTCACCAGTCCACTATATTCCTCCTCAATCCTCCACTCATTGACGATGCTAAGAGTAAGAATCTTGAACCGTCCTTAGCAAAAGAAGGCTGAACTTAAAGGGAGAAATGTAGGAAACATAAAAGAGAGAATTTCTTATGTAAACCTCGTTTTATACATGATTTTCTATTTCTGACCTCTTTGGCACATTGAAGTGTACAGCATATGCTTTTGCTGTGTAGACTTCTCTGTGTAGCCATAATCTACGCTATATACCTACAGTTAGTGCGTAGACTGTTCCCTTCTTCAATATTTATTTTTCTGCATAAATAGAAATTCAGTCAGTGATACGTTGACCGGATAGAGGAGGGAGGGGTCGAAGTATTGGAATCATCTTCTTGGTTCCTGACTAGAAAGCGAACTTCCATGGTTTCAGTTGCATTTTTTTCAGGAATTCACACTTTTTAAACGGAAATTGCGGAGAACTAACGTTTGCTGACGATGTTTTTTTCGATTTTTTTCCACGAATTTCCGGGTTTCCACTCTCCTTCCGCATCTATCGAACCAGGAGAACTGGAATCCTCATTTTTCCATACCAAAATCTTGGATACGCAGGTGTTTGTGCCCGATAAGTAAAAGTACTACTGCGTACCACTTTTAATATGTGATGAACTGGTGTTTATTCGCCGGGTTTTTTGAGAGATATTTACTGATTCATTGGGGTTCGACATTATAAATGATTTGAAAAGGTAGGAGGTGAGGTGGTGTAGGCACATGCGCAAGGGTTTATGCTGTATGATTTTAAATCAATATTCCTATTGATGAAGACCACTGATGCAAGTTTAGTTTTCAAATGAATGATGTTTTTTCAGTATGCATGTGAATTGTCAAGAGCGGAAACAAAGGTAAAAGCCGATAAGATGGATGAGGCAAAACTGAAAGAAGAGAGGGAATTATGGGAACGAGCATCCGACGACGAAAATAATAATGAACAGAAGGTGAAAGGGGATGCGAAAGAAGAGCGCACAAGGCCTTTGAAAGAGAACACTTCAAAGAAACCACCTGTGGGGTATGTTCAATGAATTCACAATCCTTAATAGGGAGGAGTGAAATTTTTTCTTCAGATTTTGATCATATATTCCCAGCATGAATTATGCTGATTATTTATAATAATTCTGAAACAAACAAAATTGTATCATAAATTGAACACATAAAAGAAAGCATTGAAACATCAAATATGGTTTCCCGGTCCATCACAACATCAATACCAACATCAGACAGCATTGGCGAAGGCATTCATGAGCACTATTAGCTCAGTTGTTCCTTTCGTTTGGTGAATGGTGAAACTAATTTAGGAGAGCAATGCCTCTGAGTTGTTCTTAGTGCAGAATTCGGGAAGAGAAAATCACCGGAAATTCAACGTTTGAGCGTGACATATGGAAATAGTTTTCGAAAAACACATGTGTAATTTAATTGATGGATGTAATAGGTGGATTGAGAAATTTAATTCAACACAGATAATTGTAATTTTAAATTAAAAAGAGCCTTAACATGTCAATATGAAAAATATAGATGTAAGGGTTTTATATGGGTTTTATATGGATGCTATATGGACAACAAACTATATTATTAAGATAACGATGCTTTTGATGTTGATTTAAATCAGTTTTGACGCTTATTGGAGCATAGAAAATTGGCTAAAATATCTTCGTTATATAGAATATCCAAGCATCCTGATTGCAGCGTCAGCAACAAAGCGGAAACGAGTCCATGGCGAATGAGAACACCTCAACCGAAAACTGCGATCGTACGTCCACAACCACATGTGGTGGTACGTAGTCCTAGCCCAATGCCACGACCGCTTGCTGATGACCGCAAATCGAAATTACCCCTTGTGAATGGTTCACAATCACCTAGTGAGTTTTATTAGATCACAACTCAAGTCTGAAACTATTAGCATAAGTTAATGTGGTAGAAAAATAAAACGGCGTTTAGTTTTCGACGTATGGCTCAATTCTTGTTTCTATTGGAACGATTTGGTTAACGAGCTGAATGTGAGGTGGACTCAATTGAAACAATTCACTTCAAGCAATTTTGTTGTTGTATTTGAACAGCTTTTATATAATTGACTATAGAAATCTCAAGAATGGTTCCGTTCACTCTTCGGTATTATCTTTACGATTGTAATTGCTGAAAATCTTTTTCAGCATTCATCTTACTTCACTAATCAACAACGTTGTTTATTCGTTGTTTATTTAGCATCAGATAAGCATATTTCACGTGCAGCAGTAGCACTCGCCAATCGTACCACAGCAACATCTGAGAAGAGCAGATCCACCGAGAAGAGTAAATTACGTCCTCCATCTGCTCAAAATAACGCATCGACGGCACAAATCAACGCCAGGCCACCAACGCCCTCTCATGCACGCATCCCCACAAATCGACCAACTCGTTAGTTTTTTGATTGTTTAGTGCTTATTCGATTACTTTACTGCTTTACTACTTTTAGGCCTACAAAACTCGATTCTTTTCTTTTTCTTTATTAATATTTAGTATCGAAGAAAGCTCATAGGGATGCTAATTCCCCGAAATTTTTAGCGTCAACGTTTTTGGTGAAAGCGGAAGTGCGACAAAAATATAAATATATACAAAGTATCACTAAAAAGTTCCCGAAAATTAAAAATCACTTTCAGCACTCCACTATGCATCGCTTTCAGCACCTTTAAGGAGCCAATATGGCCTTTAAGAACAGCGAATATATATATATATATATATATATATATATATATATATATATATATATATATATATATATACGAATTAAATCATTTTGGGAAAGTAAGGCTAGGCAAATCACCTTAGCGTACTTTTGCGCACTTTGCCGAATTTGCAACGATTGAATTAAGTTGCTGAAGTCGTCCTATTTGCCTAGCCAAAACCGTTCTATTGTCTATAATTTTTCATCGAAAAGATCTAATCATCCTTACTCAACAACAATCATAATTTGTTGTTGAAACTGCTTTCGGTCAAAAAAAGTTAATTTTCAGCGGTGCCTAATACGGGGTTACGACGTTCTTCAACTGCAACAACCGATCTTAAAACTATGAGTGTAACACCTGGTCGATCGTCGAATTTATCGACAACACGATCTTCTAGTTCCGTTCGACGTCCCCTTCCTGGTCTTATTAAAGTCAGAAGTTTCTCAAGTATCGAGAAGATGCCTGCACATATGAATATGAAAATTCATACAATTGAATAATTTCTATCACATATATAATTTTCTCGAAAAAAAGTTCCATGGATAAATTATTTGATAGAAATTTCGGCTGATGGTGATCAAATTGAAGAAAAATTTCAGAGAAATTCTGGAAAAAGATTTCTCTTCAATTATAAAATATCAACAAGATAAAGAAATATTTGAAGCTAATAAAGAAATTCGGCAATGAATTTAAGGATTCTTTTTGAGGTGTAATAAGTCAAAAAATTGCAACTGATATGTCCATCGTATTTGACTCGATGTTGAAAAACATAGAATATGTCAATGCGTGAACTAGGTACGTTATAATCCCTTAATGAAATTGACCCGAAGAAAAAAATTTTACTGCTTTATTCATTTTTTTCGGCGTTAATTTCAGGCTGAAAATATAAATTCAATTATCTTCTACTCCGTCTCTATATAGCAGTTCCGTTATTGCAAATTGCAGAAATAGAATTTTTTTTTCGAAAATTAAAACAACATTAATAAACAGCCTTATATATACTACATGACGTATTATATTTATGACGCAGAAATCTATGGTTCGCATATGTGTAGTCATATCGTACCATCTTCACACATTGTTTATTTTGTATTTCTTGCTTCACATTATGTACGCTTGGCAATACGATACGTGCATTAGATTTATAATTTGCTAGAGCTACTGATAAGCCTACGATTTTTATGACCTGAATTGATATTGATATCTGACCTGAAATTGATGTCATCCTGAAACAACCGATAGAAGAAATTCGGCCATCCTTATTCCATACATTCTCATCACCGCGGAATGAAATGCGTCAGTGGCGATTTTTTTTAATAACACATTTATTCTAATGTGTTTCGCGAGGTGTTAATTGTAGTCGCTGCTGAAGTTGGATAGAAAAAAATTTCATTATACGATATTTCAAAAAATCGCATTGCGCGTTTTTTTTTCTTCCGGCATCCATTCTGCTCGAGTTTTTCCCATTGAAGTCTTCTAAATCATCAAATAGTGCCTTCAAATGTTTTTGAGGATTCTGAATCCCATTTACATTCTTCCTGTACCTAACGTTATCACTTCATTGTTGTGCTCGCTAGCGAAATTCAGTTTGCATATCTATGCATCGTTCTTCATTGTGCTTGCTTTTTGCTTATACGTTTCTTTGCGCTCATAATGGGCAGTCGAGTATGCTATAACATTAACCTATGAAGCTAGAAATGCATGTGTTTTGAGGTATTCGAGATTGGTGGTCGATTTTATTCCAAAAAAATTGAAATCAGAAGTCCTTCTTTCGAAATTTATTTAGCCCACTTTGTCGAACGATTTAAGTCCCCACTACCTCCCCCCACCAGCGCCGAGAAAAGCCGAATTATTTGTTGGGAGGCCGTTTCTTTGTGAAAGGCTTATTTCTTATCCTCTCTTAAATTCAGGTTTTAATTATTGAAGAATAATACAACAATACCCCATATCGTCATAAACAATACCCATGTTGCATAAATAGAAAAGAAATTGAACAAAGAAATCTCATTGTTTATGAAGTCATTCTGTGAAAAATATCGATCGGAAGTACCCACCCACTGTGATGATGGATGTGGGAAAATAATTTCGATGAAGTGCAAAGCACTCTAAACGTTGAGATTCTTTGATATTCACTTTGGAGACGAAAATAAAGTCGGTATTTCAACCATCTTGGAGTCAAATTCTCTCTATACTTCATCAAAAACTCCGGCAAACTCCAGAACCGCCTTCCTTGATCAAGTGTCCGTCACTGCTTCAAAGTAAAACAGGTCTCTAATATTTAAGATTCAGGATTTAAAAGTCTTTTCCCTTTCTCTTTCGTTCATATGAGATATTCCATGTAGCCATATATTTATGTAAATATAGATTTTAAGTGGTTTTAATTCGGATATCAGCGTTAACTAATGAAGAGGTTTTAGGGTTGACCGAGAAAGAATGAGTCCTGTGGGATACGAAAAATTCGCGGCAATTATTTCTGAGTTTCACTTTTTGAGAAGGTGATGAACAACAGCATGAAACGATCCTTATTTTTAGCCGAAGGATCGCTCGAAAGAAATGAATCTGATTTAATATATAAGTGCTTGTTGCTTTTTATACTTTGTTAAGCACAAAAATACTTATTTCTAAGTGGTTTTCTTTTGCTTTATGAATGCCACTCAATGATCGTTGATTTATATGTTGATGTGTGTGTTGGATGTATCTGTGTGTCTGTGTGTTGGATGTATTTGTGTGTCCGTGTGTCTGTGTGTTGGTGTGATCTATACAAGCATCTCGCTTTGCCAAAGATTTCTTCTTTGATGTTCAAAGAATCTTGTTTTGAGAATTTAATTGTCCATCTCTTCTATTATATCAAGTTTTGTTGATTTGTCTGGCGCCTATTGAAATATTGCTGTGCCTGAAGAAAATTTGAAAAAGCGTGCATATACAATTTACAAACATCGAAGGATATGATGACCGTTGGTCGTTGCAGTCACTTTCCCGCAGATTTACTTCCATCCAAACTTTGAGATCGTTGAATGATTTTGGATAAATTCGATAAGATCACCTTCTGCCCTTAACGGCACCGCCGATCCGGAAAAGTTGGTTATGCTGCTCTTTTTGACCGACACAGTTCGAGAATGTGACATGCCCCCTGCGTGAGAGATAGCGAGATAAAAAGGACACCAAAAAATTACATTTGAAAAAGCAGCTTGGTCTTTTACTAGTTGCTTTGCTTAGCAGGAAGTGGAAGAGACGCTGTCGAGGACAAAGTCAATGGTTTAGTAGGTAGCCTTTGAAACAACGAAAACGGGTGATATAGGACTTTCGATTTTGTTGGGGTAATCATTCCCATTCTGTTCACAAAGAAGATTGAGAACATAAGCACCGAAGTAATATATGAAGGTATTTAAAGCAGTTTCGAGAACGAATTTATGTTTATATCGCCATTTTAATCTCTAAAAGAATAAAAAAAAGAATCCATTCAAAAGTTAGAGACGATTCTATTCATTCAACAGATCAATTTCAAATCTGAAATCGCTAAACAACATTTAAAATCAATCACATCGTTCACGCATTTACTACATATTAGAAAACACTCAACATTTATAACAGTGGATATTCGCATATTGCAAATAATTTCTTCAAAAAATAAAAAATGAAATAAATAAAATAAAATAAAATAAAATAAAATAAAATAAAATTCCCCAGAAATTATAACACAACTATACAAACAATATTATTATAAGACATGTGGAAACGATTTGTTTTTCATTGAATGAGTTATTAACGATGAGTTGAAATTAGGATTTCTTTGAATCGGGTGGAAACGAATGTCGAATAATCGTATTCTCGACACCATTACTCGGTAATATTGCCAACTGCAAATTTACAAGATAAAAATAGTGGAGATTTTTTTTTTTAATCGAGATTGAATGACGGGACTATAGCTTAAAAATGCTTAATTACCGAATAACTAGTTTACCAATTGTTGAATAGCTAATTCCCTTTGTTTTTCTTGATTCGGCTAATTCTTGTACTGTTCTAGCAACTCGTCAATACTAAAAAAAATCCACTCCAAACCTTTTTCGTTGGATGATTCAAATGTAGAATCGGCTGATTGATAAGACTGTTCAATATTTGATTAGTCGTAGTTGTTGCAAAATTATTAAGAAGACGTAATCGTTGAAGACAACGATGATTATTGGTGGAAAGTTGTGATGTTAGAGTTAATATTTCACCCTCATTTTCGGCATCTGAAGTCTGCTCACGACATCTGAAAACTCACAATTAACAATCATATTCTCATAAATTACTGTTTACAAATTTGAAATTCCCACATTTCTATATTAAATTTCAGCGAAATGTTTAATTAGATAAGAACTTGAATATCCGAGTATTCTAAAAAAGTTCAATGCAAAAAAAAACTTGAATATTATGGACGAATGAGAATTACAATAACTGTCGCAAGACTTGATGTTCGATCGCAGAAGGGATCTCTTCATCATCTCTCTATTCGAGAAATAAAAGTGGAATAGTATTTCTAATTTTTGAAGCATATCAGAAACGTACAGATGAAAATATTACAACTAAAGTAGAGTTATTGTAGTTAATATAGAAACACTCAAAATTAACCTAAAGAAATATGGGCAACATGGACGTAATTGTGCACATGCGAACTGTAACGAATTAACATCGGAATAGCACTCTCGAGGATCTGTATAGTTGCCCGATGAGAGTCTCTCTACGTATTGCCGATCATCGTTGTTCAATTTTTGTGAGCATTTATCATCCTGTAAATATGGAAAATTTTAGGTTTTTTCTTCCTTTTCTAATAAAACTTTTATATATATATATATATATATATATATATAGAAAAAAACGGAAAAGAATTATTTTTTATCTCTCTTCAATTTGAGAATTTCCCCATTCTATGAAAAAAAAAGTTCTCATTTCTCCTTATTCTTGTAGGATGATGAATGGCATTTGAAACAATGTTATACTTGAAATAATACGCTTGAACTCGTGCATTTAGAAGTTGTTAACCTTTACTAAGAATATGGCAACGATGGAAGAAATATATTCGTCCCAAATTCCCCTTAAAATACTTTTTTTTTAAAATTTCTCTTACCTCATAAAATGTCTTCTAATAATTCATAATAAAGCGAAGAAGAATTTCCAAAAATTACAACGGATGAAGGTTATGACTGTCAAATTTTACCATTCTTCCATTAATGGCTGGTGAGTTAAAACGATCTGAGAGGTAGACAAGTAGATACTTATAATTACTATCCATTTGGAAAGTATTGCAAAACGCATTCAACATTCATTATTTCGCATAATTATATATTCGAATTATCAGAAAGCTTTCAATTTCTATTTTTTGAAACTATCAATGATTAAAAAACAAAATATTTTATATAAAAATTTCTGAATAAGGAGGAAATTTGAGAAGAATTGAGAAAGTTTAAAGTTTAATATGATTAGCAATAGAAGCAATAACCGTAAAACAAAAAAAAAATTAAATTTATACATACTCATTGATACTCACTTATATTATATAATATATTACATAATACATACTTACAAATATTTATATTGTTGTTTAAAACATAATTATATATTTGTATATTAATTAAAGTTCATTGCGATTGTCCTATTAAAGTGATCAAAAGTATTAAGGAGAAATCGATATACAAATAAAAGGTTTAAAAGAAAAAAACTAACATGAATAAGATCCGATTCGTTAAGACATTTTCGAAATCGTTTATTACGAAGAATGACCAATTCGTAGAGTCTATTAAATGCATCGTAACCTTCACCATTACAGTGATCACCTATTTCGAGTAACGATTCAGTTGATAGTGTAAATGGTGATTGTTGCTCATAACGTCCCGATACAACAATACAGGTATCCAATGAACGTACCACCTGATCCATACATATACATTAACACATACAGTTAGAAGTATGAAATTAATATCTAAGATAAAACAAATAGAGAATTGATAATTCATTGATTATTAGCTTTTCTTCAATTTTGAGCGTTGCAAATTATTGTCATTATGATTCACTAAAATTTGAAATGCATATATAAATTTTAGAGAAAGATTTAAATTCAGATGAAAAAATTAAACGAAGACCACATTTAGTTGCGATGATTATTAATTTCAGAGAAATGGGACCTGAATCCAGGTGAAAAATTAAAAGAAAATTTAGCCTCGAAGTGATGACTTTCATAGGCATAAATCCTTAGTGCCAAACAAGACACTCCACACAATACTATCAACAATGAAAAGATTTGAAAAAAAAAGCACCACTAACTCTACAGTATAGATTCAGTCAAAGCCCCTTTAGAATTTAAATTTGTGTCTTCACGTGGTTTCTATTTACGGTTAAGTAATTCGATCTAGATTCAATAACACCTGAATTAAGCCGTTAAACTATTCGCAATGTTGCTAATAACGTCTTCAGTATTTCTCACCTATGAGCTGCGTCTATGTATGGGCGTTCCTAATTGAACAGTTATCCCCTGATTAGCCCAAATTCATGGAACTAACTCATAGACTGTGGTCACATAATGGAAGTGAATGCAATGACATCAATTGTTTCTTGAAATTTCATCGACTTATAAAAGCTTTTCAAGAACAAGCACTGATAAGTTTGTGATAGCTAGCTGTAAAAAAGAAGGGGGAATAGGCCGTTATTGACAACCGTATAATATGATAAAGCTTGAATGAGCATAGATATGAACTTGAATGAATATAGGATATGAAAGCGTTTTGGATTTTCATTCGTTATGCATTTTTCTTCACGTACCTCAACCGAAATAATATACCTCAAATATCCGGAACCTTCTCTATATACTTGTAATACTTATTTACTCATCGATAAATAGTATACCCTTTATGATAAAAAATGAGGAGTAATGTTACCTGATGGCGACATCGAAGATATAAATCGCATGGCGTTAAATTTCTTTCCTCCTAAATTGAAAAATTTTTTATGAAACCAATTACTTTTATAAAACTACCTTCACTTAATTAAGCAATTTTTATATAGACAAATGATGCCAATGATATGATTTCTATTTGATTATAAAGAAAGTGATTTCTTATGATGATCAAGCTGCTCAAAAATCGATCATTAGAGTTTCTGGATTTGGGTATGCTTCTTTTCTGGAAGAATGGAATAAAAGATCAAATCGATAGTGGGTATTAATAGAATGTGAAATTTTCGTACCATTGTTGTAAAAAGATGAGTTCGATTTTTACGCTCTCTATAAAGTTTGATCTGCTTTCTGTATTCGTCGTTCTCCCATTTCATCTCTATATTCTCTTTCGAGTTACGTTCACCCACTTTCATTAGCATATTTCCTCTATCGGAATCTTTCCAAATTTCAATCACAGGTAACGCTGAAAAAAATACAAATAAATAAAATTTATTTATTGGTAAAATGTCGAAAAAGACACAATTTTCAAAAAATGTGAAATTTTTTTTTGCTTAATAGCAGTATGATATCTATATCGACAGTAATATGATGAAATAAATTTTCTATAAAAACTTTTCTAAATGTGCTGATCAGTAAAAAATGTAAAAAAATACTCGAAATGAGTTGAGTGCTGAATTTTTATTTTTTTTTTTTTTTTCAAAAATATGAACTAAATTAAGCATAAACAATCGCATAAATTAATTCAACATTAATTAAGCATTCATTTTTTTTGTTCAGTAAAATTGCCTTCTACTAATTCTTAGCAACTATTCGCTTCTTAATGTATCGTATCGAACTACTGTAAAAATTCAAAATATTCTAAAATAGGTAAAATAGCGTTGAATCAAACTTGATAAATCCCATAAAAAAATAAGTTAGTTTATGGATATTGGACAATTTATTTGCCACTTCCGATCAAAATCATCAAAAAATGATTTCCTGAAAAATCACCATTTGTGTAAATTATATTCGATCTGTTGTTTAATTAAAATTCTTCTCTGTTTTCATCCCTAAGAATATTCTCTATGCTAAATGCTCATAATTGAAAGAATAAATTTTCAAGGATACAATTTTCGTCGAATGAATTCTCGAGATGCGCACTCGTTTTAGATGACAATTCCAATGGGTCGGCTATTGTATCCGCTATTTTTGCATCATCTTCTGGATAGTCACCTTCATCGAATGCTGAAATATTTCAAAAGAAATAAAAAATATGCCATAATTATAAAAAAAAAAATTAAATCAAATATGTTTAATTGACAGCTAAGAAATCATTACAAAAAATAAAATCGAATATTACAATAATTTTTCAAAATTCATATGAAAATGGGAGACACTTTATTTGCATCAATGATATAAACAAAAAATATGTAAGCGGCAGATGATTGATTACTGTAAAATGAATACAGCGCATATATTAGAAGATACGGGTATATTTATATAGGAAATCTATTATGAAGAATATTACACAAATGAAAGTTTAGGGAATGAGGTAAACAAATAAAATCTCGAGATATATATACCTTTCATCCTATCAAGAACGATTGCTAATTTAGGCAACATTTTTCGTGGCAATTTCAAATGAACGATGGAGTCTTTTGGAAAAGTAAAAGAAAACATGTGGGAAAGCACGCCAAAACATTTGGGACAACATGCGCTTTTGCAATTTATTAATCATTTTTAAGAACTCCGATTAAGAAATGCACAATGCAGATGAATTTGCTTTCCAATGTAAATGATCGTAAAATGTGACTCTAACGGTGTGTGCAAACTCTGAGATGCCTTTGAATGCGTTAAACTCTGAACATTTGAAGTTTTCCATTAATTCAAACAGAGGGTATGCAATCCCTTTAAATGCGCGTTCTACCCACCAAATTTCATAGCTCTAGCTTCGACGTTTGTCCGTTAAACATTAAAAGACGTAAAGACAAGCAAACATACACATACATACACACAGACATAATGTCGCTGTAGTTCATTTTTTGAAAACTTTGAAAGCTTAAAAGTTTATAAAAAAGGGAGAAAATATAAGTGTGAAAAAAAATTGTAGATGAAAAGCGGTGGTTAATAGAACCATTTCGAGTCTTCATGCAACCTGTAAAATTTTGAAATCGATCATGCTCGGAAAAAGTTGTAAAAATTTCAAAAGTTAGAAAAAAATTTCAAAAGCTTAATCAAAAAACAAGCAGAAAAGCTCAAGTAGAATAGAATAATAATAATTTGTTAAAGTGAACTCACATGTTGAGTTGAGAATAAATAATGGATTATTCTTTGGATCGAATTGTTCGAGAATACCGGTGATGTTAATCTGTACTGGAACGGTCGCTTTTTTGAACTCTTCACGTAATTCAGCAATCATTTTATTGTACCTATAAAAGATTGTACCATTGCAAAAATACAACCTTCTTTACTAAAATCTTTCGCAATATTGTATAACATAGGTGAAACAGTAATCCAGCAACTATGAATTGTAGTGATAAATGTTAAGCGGACATGGAAACACAAATGATAAACGACTTTAAATGCTCACAACGCTTGACCTGAAAACTTTAGATACCTGTTTTAACAGGAAGAATTCCTATCGATGCAAGAAATTTAGATGTTCGGAAAGGTGAGATGCCAGCTCTAGGTGGCAACGTGAACAGGAACACAATTTTTTAGCAATGGAAAGGGGCATAAATAAGAGACGGTCTTCATAGAAGGAGGCGACAGATTTCTAAGGATTTTAATTGAGGAGTTTCGAATTTTTTTACGTTGAGTTGAAGTGAGCACTTTGGAAGATATCAACGCAATGGTCTCCTAAATTAGAAAGAGGGAGGTGGATGGAGGAAGAGCGGCCGGAAGTGAAGAAGCAGGGTGGTAAACTCAAATGCTTGAATAAATAAAAATGCGAACCATTTAGCAAGCACTTTCCTCACCAGCTCCACATCGACACATCCACCGCCAAGTTCACTATCGGAAAGCTGCGATTGGTGTGTCGTATTTCGCCATAGACCTCTACCACGTCCATCTTCAATGTCGCCTTTCTTCTTCTAAAAAAAACTTTCAACTCTGAATTTCTACTTTTTTCATCGTTCGTCGTGAAGAATTTTGAACCAATTTTCTTTTCTTCTTCACAATCCGTAATTCCATCACTTTGAAACTTCCGTTAGATAAAAATTACACATGAAGGCAACTTAACGATGACGGAGGCATGTGCACTGAGTCGTTAAAGATCACAATCATCTTGCCCCACTCTCTGTTTGACATGAAACGGATTGCTATCACTCACTTTTAAAGTCGGTAAAGGCTGTACGTATGCTTAAAATAAAATATGCAAGAATGGAAGATTTCATGAGTCAGCAACATCAGTTAAATCCAACAATTCCGGAAATTTATCATTATTTTCGTACATTTTTTCCGGAGACCAATTCTATTCCTTTTTTTGAAAATCCGGAAATGTACAAAAGTTGTCGATAAGAAGTCAGAGCAATTGGCAAAATGTGAAAATTGAATGCTATGAAAAAAAAATTTCATATCTGTCATCAAAATGTCGGAAAAAAATCAAGACATGCAAAGGCAATTTTTCTCTGAATGTATTTTTGATGTCAGTCATTTATTAAAGAAATAGCAAAGTTTCTAAAAACAAATAAATTAATCGAAAAAAAAACTTACCAAAGAAGCGGCGACGAGTGAAAGAACCGCCTTATCCACGTCAGAATCATTCACTGCACTTTTTCCGGCATTACCGTTGTAATGAATACTTAATCCGAGTTCTGGTCCTCCTTTTCCTGAGAAAAAAAAACTCTCTATATTTACAATAATTGCATCCAGAAGAATGAACCTGTAAAAATATATAAAAAGAGGAATTCAAGTATGTTTTTTTTTCGACCTTTTGAAATAAATCAATAAATTTAATTACCCGATTCGAATGTGTCCGTCTCGATGAGTGTATCGTTCTTCTCAATTGTGGATGTACTTTTTACCGATTCGTTTCCCTTCAAATACAACAATTGAATATAAATTGCCTTTCATGCATTTTTTTTCGATGAAATAAATCGTCCTCAGTGAATTTTTTTTATGAACTCTTTGATCTCAGGTTCAACTCGGGCCATCGATGAATGCAGCATTCACCTCAAATATTTCGATTTGTTGTTCTGCTCTTTGATAGGCCCAATTTAGTGGAAAAATTTTATCATTATTTAAAATGAGTTCTTCCGGCCTTATCCTCCTCGTTTAATGTTTATACTTACTAAACGATTAATTGAACCGGCTATATAAAGATCGAAACAAAAAAAAAATCGAAGTTTAAAAATTTCTTTAAAAACGCATTGAAGAGATCCTATATCTTTGCGTATGTAAATATTCATATATCTTTCTACTCAATCATCCATCTGATTCAACTCATCAACCGCAAAATTTTCGGCAATGATATTTGATGAGGGTACCTAATACCAGGTAGGTGCTCACCTATCCCCAGTATTATCCCCACCGATCACATTCTAAAAACTAACTGTTAACTAAATTTCGAGTAAACATCGCATATCAGTGTTACTATTTAGTTGGTTGTGTAAAGAAAGGTCAATTATAGCCGAGAATTTTTGTGATCAACGTGTTTCGGTGGAGAACAAAATATTACACGTTTTCCTTCTAATTGTAAATAATTTGCAATCGATTCGCTTGATGAATTATAATGCAAAAAAACGCATATAGCGCATTGCTTGATGCGTTTTTTCCTCTTATTCTTCACTCTCAAACAATTCAATAGCAAAACTTCGATAGTTAATTTCACGACACCTCAAAATGTCCTTTAAGATGATCAATTCTCATGAAATTAGCTGCAATGAATTGTACTTAATAAATTTCATTGCCAAGCACTCTTGCTTCGATTAATGAAACTGCAAGGCATACAGACACATACATACAACAGCTCACATGTATGCAGAGGTAGAATGCTTTCATAAGCTGTTTTTTTTTTTTTTTTTGCATAAATTTGTTGAGAATACATAGAACGATAGCTTGGGAGTTCTTCTCATTCTCACTTTCTTCGTAGATATTACCAAACGCTATGTACGGCAAGGCAAAATTTACATTGTTATGTTCAACTATAAGTTCTAGAAATGAAAAATAACATATTACCGTTAAGACTTACCGAATTGACCTTATTCAGGGAATTTTTCTTTAGGTCAATCCACTAAGTTTTTTGTTTATTGGCGTTCTGCGAACTGTCCCATGTATTCGCTCGTCGCGCATTAGCAAGGTCATCCGCTAGCACAAGTTGCTCCACAGGTAATCCCATCTAGAATTTGCAATAATGAATGAACGAGATACCAAACGAAAAACCATTTCACTTATGCTTAATAATGGTATAGTGCACATATGAAAGTGAGAAAAAAAATACGGTGGAAGAGAAAAAACAAAAAAAAAAGAAGTAAGAAAAATGATCAACGAAATAGCAATTGTAACAGTGCGAAAATGTTGCTTTATTCAGCACTGATTGAACAACTTAGCATATCAATAACTAAACGCTTAAAAAAACATTAAACAATAAAATAGAAAAGAATAACCTCGCAGTCTTTCGCTTTTTTCCAGATTGATTGTAATCGTTTCATTTTTTCGTCATTTAGAAATGACCGTCGCATAATATCAGAACATCTGAAAATGAAGTAGTTCCATGAAAAGTTGGGAAACAATTGAAGTAAGAAGTAAAAACGTCGGATGCTTCTCCGATTTTCTTTTTCGAACAGTAGCATAGAGATGGAAAAGATAAGAAGGAGACGAAGAAGGGAAAATGTAGGACATTAGGGACGTACAAAAATGCCTAAAGCGTATAGACGAGCCATTCAGAAAATGTGCATACGTATCCTAACAGGATTCGATCTCATAATTACATAACAATTCATAAGGAATATCACGGTAGTCTCACCCAACTACAGTTCTCGAACAAATATTTTCCTTTTGATATTTCATCTTTATTTTTTAAATCCCGGCAAAATGAAAATAATTTTAGGTGAAAGTAGCGTACGTCGTATGCGCAGTACAACAACGACGAAGACCACCACATTGACGTTCGATACGTGCCGCCGTTCCTTGGAAGCAATTGTCCACTATGAGTTCGCCACTTGCATTGCGTAGCTCCCTTACAGCTATCAATAGTGACGAATCGCATCTGCTTCTCTGCAATCATTTCAGTACTACTGTAGATCACCTGACCAGTATGTACTGTGAATTTGAAGGGTCAAAGAGTACTGTAGATCGCTACAAGATATATTGGGAGAGGGTCAAAGAGTCCTCATTCTGAAAGAAATGTTACGATATCTGAAAAACAAGACGGGGAGTGTGGAGGGAGAGGGGTTTTGGTCCAACCTCGAATCTGCTTTAACGATGATGTATTCTATTTTTAGAAATCCTTTCAAATCTAAAAACTTTAAATCAACAGTATAAAATAAAACAGCAGAATATTTATATCGATATCTTTAAAATTCATTCGAGATATACTATCCAACTGTTCCTCAATGCCCCTTACCAGTTATTTAATAGACTATTTGTTCGCTAGCTATAGTCACAAAGATTTATAGCATAAGCAAGCGTAAATCCATAAGTAAAGCAAATAAAAGAAATACTAGAAAAATAGTATTCGTTATCTAACATTGTCCTATGCTTGTTGATTTATTTCTTTTCGAAATTGGTGAATTAGAGATAGTAAACATTCCATCCAAAGAATTCATTTTTCATTCATCAATTTTCTCCTTCGATGCTCTATGTGAAAAAAATTCAAAAAATTCCCCTCTAATCAATCTTTTTTTTTTTTCAACTAGCTCATTTAATATTCAACATACATAACGAATGAGAACGGCCTTTGTCATGTTGACCTTTCAAGTAGCACAGAAACGATGTGGGAAAACTCGAAAACGATCTCTACTTTCAAGAAAAATCCTTTATGGTTATAACTATGGGCATTGAAATTGTACCCTCATGAAACTTTAGTCACACCTTTAGATGCCAAATGTACAGCACAACTAAATGCTCATAGGAAAATATATTCGGTTATAAGAGAAGCATGCTGTAATAGTCGCAATTTGCTGTAATTCCATTAAATGTTTCTTTGCCCATATTATCTGAGGGTAATCAGTCCGATATTAGCTCTAGTCGATTTTGTTCAATCATTTAAACTTTCATGCTCTAGTTTTTGCACAAATAGGTACTTAGGATATCGTGACATGAACGCACTTTTTTTCGAAGAGCAAAAAAAAACTAATTTATACGAATTAAGTGACAATCATATTAAAGAATAAACCTGTTCTTCTCCAAGTGGTAGTGTTTGCTCAATATAACAAGATAACATTTGACTTTCTAATTGTCTTTCGATTCGTTCCAACTGAAAAAAAAAATCCGCTGATATTGATTGATTTTGGAATAAAAATTTTGGAATGCTGCCCATTTTTATTAACACCTATTTTTTGATCTCATCTTTTTTTCATTGGCTTTAAAGATGAGAAATCACTAATTCATTTTAGCGATTTTATCATTCCATTCACAGGACACTAATAAATTGCAGCAGTCTCGTATATACGTTGGAATGAAATCACATTTTCATTTTAAAAAAATAAACGAAAAAATTCAAACAACAATAATACGTTGGAAAATTTCCAAATTCTATTTTTATTACATTTCCCAATTGAAAATATTTCTAAATTTTTAGAAAGAAAGCTTTTAAATAGGGAAATATTGCTGATTACTTCATGTAAACGAGGGATAACAACGTGAGCAGTGGATGAGGTGTGAAAGCGTGCACAGTAATTCCTATCAGTATTCCTTTCCTCTTTGCAATGTTATATGGATTGAATAACCGTTCGGGTATCATTCCCGCTCCCTCTAGTCCATTCCTTTTCCCATATTCGAGCCTATCGAGAGAGGAACTTCCACTACCATATTTTAATTGGAAACATAAATAATATCAAAACAGAGTATAAAAATAAAGAATATAAAACAATAAACCATAATATAGTCGTTTCGCAAAAGATGATAACACTTCTGTTTTTGTTGATTCGATGATGGCAACCAATATGGCATCAAATTTGTATTTCCAGTGCAAATTCTTTCTTGCATACGTGATGAGCTCTCGCATTCGACCAGATGCTCGCAATACGATACCGATTCTTCCTAAATTTTTATAATATCAACATAAATTCGCTAATCATCTATCGCTCTTCTAGACTATTCCTCAGATACTGTAGATATTATATAGAGTACTGTAAGCATTATCGTATGATTGCTGGAGTAAAATATTTCCTAAACATTAAAATTATAGGTGATGGTTGGAAGACAACTACTAATTCAACTGCTAAATTCGTTGTGCATCATTGTCAATAACCTGTCGTTTTTTACACCTGAATCGCAAACACCTACTGTTTAAGAAGTGGCACTATGTTTATGTGTATGTATGTGCGTGTCTATGGCCTAACCATTTGCACACTGAATTAGCATTTAACCCCTTAGATTGCTAATGGATTTAAAACCATAATCAAATTTGCATATACAATATTTCTAAACGACTGCAACACCAAGCCTAGAGGTTTGACGTTGTGTACGCTTGCATATGCCAGCCATTGAATCTTTAACTGTTGTGCTGCTCATTTAAACTGGAATCACACTACTAGTGCTTCGCATTTTAACCAGCTAAATCAATGTATACAAAAATGTTTTTTTAATTTTAAATTTATTTCCAATATTCGCTACCAACAGTTATTTTAAATGAATCTATGCAAGTAAAGGAAACTTGCGTATAACCAAAACGAGTGAATTTAAAAACAATATATGTATAAATAAAATATATAGTAAAAAGGAAAAACAACATTTTAAAGAAATAAGTAAAATATTAGAAGGTTATTTTCAACTAACCAACAACGATGACGATGAAGGTATAGGAAAGTGATACAATAAAACTATGGCCAATAGGCACCATAAAGGATTATTCAAGGCCATGTGGATTTTGTTAGCACCGAACACAGCGAGAAAAATTCCCAATTTTGTCAGTTGCAAATAAGAGCAATGAAATGCAGTTTGTTGGCGATGAGAATGACCTAAATTTTACAGGTGTACGACAACCTTAAAATTGTGGAGGTCGAACAAGGGCACGCATAGTGAGACCGCTGAGTGATGCGATAACCGCTGAGTGATTCATTAATGGCCATTTCTGAAATGAAAGCCAACCGACATTCCCTCTGCAACTAACCTCCGATGACCTTGCTACCAGTCGTTGATCATCGAATCGTTTTTCGATTTTAATCCATAGTTAAGTGGGTTTATTCTCTGATCGGCGATGGTGGTTATTGCAAACTCCACAGGTGGTAAATGTTGGCACCATTTCCATGGTCAACACAAAATGCAGAAATGCTATTTTTGAATCGAACGACAGACAGTATTATCTTGCTTGGTTTTGTTAGACATCCTTGATTTAAAATTTAAAAAAAGAAAATTCATTCAAGATCTTCCTTTTTAAAGAATGATCCAAGACTAACTGCTATATAATACTTGAAAGACTGGATGCATCTCATTTAGAGTTTAATGCACTATTACAACAGAGCTTATCTTTGATGTTTTTGGCTCCTACAACAATGAATCAATTATTAGAAACTGCGAAATTTGGAAAAAAAATCATCAATAAGAAGCTGGGAAAAAACACTTTTAATCTTTTTTAAGGTACCGTAATTAGCAGTACCATAAGAAATTCAGGGCGTCGGAAAATCGATGAGCCCACATCCCTGAACTTCACCAAGGGCTTACTTTATTTGCGTTTTATCGAAGACTCTCTATCACATTTTATTTGCGATCAATCCCAAATAACATTCCGAAAGCTGTTCTCTATGCATTATATTTTTGAACGCATCATCTAATTTAGTGACTAACCCGAAATAAATTAGGTTGTGCTAATTCTTAGTTGTGTTAAGAACGTGAATTAACGTAGAACAAGCACATTTAATTTTATTATTTGTTTATTAGATTTTATTCGAGAATAACAATATATATATATATATATATATGCAAAAATGTTTCACAGGCAATCTTTTATACGCAGAAATTAATTTTCTTCAAAAAATTTCTATACAAATGCAAAACGTAAACGACATAGAATGGCAATGTTTCTTATCGAGATTAGTGGGTCGTTAAATGGGTTGCAACCAATGTGATGTCATTTTGTTACCGTTTCGTATAGACAATCGATCACTCGTAAATCAACTAAAGGGAATTTTACCCATAAAAATTATTCCATTAAACGGGTATCTTTTTTTCAACTTCCCCTTCATTTAATAATCAACACCACAAAGTGACCATAATACTTTCTGCTCAATTCTTTTCTCAATGCGTTTTTTTCAATAATGTCGCGTGATAAATTTTAGAAACTTGAACAATCACATACAACGATTGTTTATTACTTCTCACGTCTGCAGACTAGAAGAATGAGAACTTTGCATTGATCACTCGACATTTAAGCCCTTCAAAATGTTAATCGTCTAATGGAATTGAACGTTTTTTTTCGAACATAAATTTGAAAATATCTTTAAAATAAAAAACGAATTTTTTTTCCGATTTCATGAAAAAAAAATTCAAAATAATCATTGTGGTTAATTCCAGACTCCGGCTTTATCATAAGTTCTTCAGATTTTGCAATTTCTTTACCGTTTCATGATCAACATGCATTTTTCTAAAAGCGAGAGAAACCCGGTGGCAGCAATCTTAATTTCAGAATTTTTTGAAAAAGCCTATCAATTTTTCCAGACGTGAACTGATTTTCAATGTTTTCTGTCATCTTTTTTTATTTCTTTTTTTCTGACGAAAATATTTTAATCTTTTTAAAAGGAACTTCAGTTTAAAAAAATTCGATTTGTATGCCCTTTCAACGACTGAATCATTGCAAAATATGAACAATCGAAATGCAATTAACCTAAAAGAAGAACGGCAATTAGATGTGAGTCATTCAAATATTGCATTGTGGTAATCACCTATGAAACAACGATTCTGACGCACCTGAAGTTCCTTCAATGCAAAGATTGATAAAATCATCTTACGCAATATTGTCTCCTGGATTTTTTTATATGGGGCGACTGGATGTCTTAAATTACCTAGTTGACATAACCTCCACCACTTCTAAAATATTTGCACCTATAATATCTCTTCTTCAAGTTTATCATAAATTCTGCCCTCTCGTCGAGAAGGAAAGCTTTTACAAAGTAATTAAAAATAAAACGATTTTTAAAATAGGTTTATTATAAGAAATATAAAAGCGCGCAAACAACGAAATAGTTTCGAGTGAATAAAATTTTAGAAAAGAATAAGTGCAATAATAGAGCGGAAAAAATTTTCTGCAGCTTTGAGATGCTTCAATGTTTCAATTGACCAACATTTACCACCTCGCTTAGGGACATTCGTCGTAAATTGGAAATTCTGATATGAATCTTTGAATTTTTGGAGGAAAAATATTTAAAAAACTAAATGGAACGACCACTGGTCATTATCCCATTCGGTTCTTTTCCGAACAATGACAATAATAACGTAACAGTTATATGATAACGTCAAATAGTGATGAAACGATGTGCGTAGATTTAGAGAGCTATCATAGAAGATAAGGATCCAGAAAAAGGCGTCCTACAGCGAAAAATCCAGTACCACAATTGTCTCACAGGTACACTTCATTAGACCATCTCAACAATAAACAAACAGATATTGCAGCATCAAAAAATCGACCATCGCTGAATTGTTTGGACCACAGACGGGTATATATATATATATATATATATATATATAAATATATATATATATATATATATATATATATCACTAGTTGTACTTCTTTAATTGGGATATTAAAAAACGGAAATTTGCTCGAGCACGACATCTCTAATAAATCGCTGATCTCTTAGATAGCTCATAAATATTCACAATTCAACGGAGGTAGATTTGAAGCGAATGGGAAAGGTTGAATTCGTGATCATACAATTAAGTGAGAAATGTGTATATGTTACAGTAACTGAGAAATATACGGTAGCTCAAAGTTGATACTGTAATGAAAAGCATATAAAATGAATCACAATTTACTTCGCGATATCTCATCAACGCAAGCACCAATAGGGTCGATCATCTGCAGATGTAATTGATCTATATCTGGCCATTTTTAATTCAGATGGTCACATTAAGAACTTATTACACACAAAGATTTAATCCTCTATCTACCAATTTCCGTTGTTTGTGTCTATAGGTATATGTGTGTTAGAAACTAATTTCCTTAGTGAATTGGCATGTAATATCCATTTCTTTGTTAGTGTGAAGCCAAAACATTAATATATTCAACTTATTTTCATATATGGTTAATATCGAGAATAAAACCTTAAGCTTATAAATATGGGTATAAAGGAGAAGCAGATCACATGGTCATTTGCAGAAAAATAAAAAATGAAAATAAATAAAATAAAATAAAATAAAATAATAAAAAATAAAAAATAAAATAAAATAAAATAAAATAATAAAAAATAAAATAACTAGGCGCAATGAAATTATTCGCTCACCGACATTCGTGACGTTTGTGATGTTTCTAAATCGAGATACGCATTCGATATTGCTTTCATCCCATTCTCTTTAATCTATAAACTTGTAAAATAATCAAAACAATATTTAATTCGGTGCGTTATCTAATTTGCTTACAGTACAAACAAACAACTATAAATATAAATTAATATTTACAAAATTTGAATAGCTGGATAGTGATCATCACTCCATTTGACCTCCTAATTAATTTCGATTGAAAAAATCCCTCTATCGATAAAATCGGTCTTTCGAAAAAATCCATCTCATATAAAGAAAGGTTCATTTCTATAGGATTCCGTCTCCAGATTCTCAGAAAGCTGCCTTACGATGAACAGATCTTATTGTGCTGATTATATGCCATATTAATTAACAGTAAAATTTATAACTCGAGAAGATTTTCTCGAGATCTCGATAATCTCGAGATAAGAGCTCAGATTTAATTACAAATTATCTTAATTTTTCAGTCTAACGTATTTCATTCAACTTGAAATACAGGTAACCATTAAAATAAAAAATGATCAATCACTCGATGATTCAACCGCAATCACACAACTATTTCTGATTTTATATAAGTGAGAAATTTATATAAACTCAACTAGGAAAATCAATAAGCAACAACATCAGACATGTTCAGACAAATAGACTGCTTAATGCTGCGAAATGGACTCTTCAAATTCATCAGTCATTGGTCTTAGGCAATTTGCATTGTCCACTTTAATATTGAAGACTTCATTGCGCAATAAATAAACTCATATTAATGGTGTATAAAAGTATAAAACAACCAACCAATGTTTCAAAGTGAATTCTGTTGCCTTCTCTCCACATCTGTGTGCATAATGTTTGTCCCGGTATAACAGGACTCGAAAAACGAGCCTTAATGAAGTCAGTTTATATTTGAAAATGCTTCAATATTTCAGCACCTGTTTAAGCCATAAACAGGGAACGACATGTATTTTCACCAACAATCGTTAAGTGAAGTTTATTGCTAGTAATTAAATAAAAAGGATCGACAATGACGGCAGTTCATGGTTAAAAGATAAAAAAAAGGAACATCAAAACTGATTTATCAATCGCAAAGAACGTGCTTTCGACTGACCTCCTCCGCAATAGCGCAAGACACTTTCCACTTCTCTATCCCGTCTCCACCTTCTAAGATGTGTTGCCTTCAACAACTCTCATCATTGCGGCCAATTCCATAAAAAAAGTTCGCATCCGAAAGCAAAGTCTTCAATGAGCACATCGAAATATCGTAAAAATTTGCGAGAAAAACATAGAAAAGCGCCAGAAAAAACACAACCAGTTGATGCAACTTGATGAAATTCGGTCAGGAATTCTCTTGTTTGCACAAACAAATTCCATCCACTGATCTCTCTCTCTCTCTAGAACGAATAGTGAAACGAACCTTAACAGCCGCAAAAAGTTTGGCATCATTGTTAGCAAATGTTTGGAGAATGTGACGCACAGAGAAGCCAAGCGAGCAAAGTCCATGGAGAATTGGCCTCTCGAAACCTGCCATCTGAGCGAAATCCGCATCAATATGTAAAGGATTGACATCACCTGATCCAAGACGATACAATGCAGCCTACAATAAAACATCTTCGAGATTACTATTCACCAATATTAAATTACAAAAAAAAAGCTCTAAAGTTATGAATTTCACATGGTTTCCATATGAACAGGCTATTTGAAAAGGCAGTTCCGTTGATCGAGAAAGCCACGGGGGAAGTTGATATGTGATAATTATGTACCACATGTTATGTACATGATGTATATGGAACATATATGATGGAAACAGCCTAGAGAGCAGAAATTTTCTCATTGCAACGACTTTAAAGGTACAACACTGATAGCATCTGATCAGTTGTTGGCAATTTATGAAACTTGTTAGAATAAAAATGCAAAACGGTATATAGTAGTAATCCTTCCAAAATGCTTCTCCACATCTTACGACAAATTAGGTGTGTTTTCGAATTTATATGTAAATTTTTCGATAATATACGAAAAAATCCGTTAATACAAATTTCAACAAAAAGATCTATTTTCTTTAGATCGATCGGTGGAAAATGGGCGTTTAAAGTTTATGCAAATTTCATGACTCTTTTCAACGCCGAATGCTTTCTCGAAGTAAAGGCACCAACGCGAAAAAGAAGCGATGGAAGAGGTTATCCTACGATATAGATCATACTCATCGAAGCAGTAACTCAAACTTCAATGAATCAAGTAAAGGAATTTATCAAACGATGGGCAGACAAATGTACATACAAACATATACACAAAGATGCAATGCTTTGCAAATTCAAAATTGTAAAAAGCACATAATATGGGTAAAATCAAATTATTTATGGGTAAAATCAAATTATTTATAGGTAAAACCAAATTATTTATGGGTTAAATCAGATTACTGCTAGCATTCAACGCTAGAAGCCTTATTTGCAACAGTGAATGAATCTAGTCGAGCATATTATTAAAAACACAACGATTACCTGTTCGGTAGTTGTTTTCTGCTCTACATATGCGTCGGGTGGTCGCCGAGGAGGTACTAATGAAGGCATCTCATTCTCGGATTTTCGTGATCCACCAAAATTACCTGCTCCAACTTGAAATGCTGAGAATTGTTGAGATGCGATTTTTTGGTTGGATATTGCGTCATAGGTTGTAACTAAAACCTGATCACATTAAAGGATCGGAGAAGCTTTGAGGCTCGTATACCGCTGGAACCTTAATCTCATTACTTCGGAAGATATTCTAAGCACATATGACCACCTAGCCTAGTGCTGCCAAATTAATGATTAAGGATAGTTAATCTCAGATTTCAGTAGCTTCAGCAAACAAACTTTAATTAGACTCCAAAAAAATATTCAGAAAGCCTAAAATTCTCAAAAATTATAAAAAGATTATTCGAAAACTCAAAATCTTCGATGCTATCGAAATTTTTTTTTGTTAAGGCAAAACTCTACTTTCACTGATATACAAATAAGATCACCCCCGAAAAGTTCGTCACTCAAGTTTCGATCGTACAATAATATGAATAAGGTTCGATGGTGTGTCAAATAATAAGCTGCCAAAATTGGCCAGAAAGTGAATTACAAATTGAAAAATAGAGCGCTGAAATTCAGGATAGATGCATAGAGACGCAAAATGGTTTAAAATTTGAATAATGAGGATGAGGAGGGACGAAAAACTTTAAACGATCCAAAAGAAGGCTCGCCCAACCACTACAGATGCTAGTTGGATCTAGATATGTGCCGATTGCATCGCTTCTTTCTAAAAATAATCTTGCAACCTACTTATTAGTTGCTCACTGATCACATGTCATCTTCTCAGGATTTACATCAAATTCTGCAAGTGGGACTAGGCGATTTTTCCAGCGAAACTATTTCAATTTCTCGACGGTCCACTGCATTATCTTTTAGTGGAGCTTTCCGTTTTTTTCCTTCTTTTTTTCTATTTCTTATTAATCCTCACCATATTTTTCCGGATGCCTATGCGAACCTCACAGATGCGTATGAGGATCCACCACTCCCAACTGCAGATACTAGCAACTATCCATGCCTTATGTAAATAGTTTTTGAATACTTTTTTTTCTTTTGAATATAAGCCTCTTTTCTAGCATCGTAGCCATGATAACTATTTAGCAAAAAAATCTACATAAAATCAAAAAAGTCTCTCAATTAGAAAAATGGTCAAGGAATTGAGTGAGTGTAATTTGCATAATTAAAACTCCATATGGAATATGCCCCAAAACTTCTGTCAATTATATAAAAGGGGATCTAGAGGATGAATGAAGAAAAAAAAACGACTTTCTTGGGGATTGGAAATATTAAAAAAACAAACCATCAGAAAGTATCAGTGCTCCGGAGCCTTTATCAAGAATATCGATCACTTTTACTTCAGAGATCAATTTACCATCGGTGGGTAGAGGTGCAAACATCTGAATAAAATGCTCTCCATGAAGGATTTTACCCAAATCGAATTCTATTCCTAAAATGAACTTGAATTACCATCATATACTGCGAACAATACTAATGTTGAAGAAACAGTTACTTTACTGTAGATCAAATCGTCAATTTTGTGATCATTTAAGCAGTATAACAATTTTTTAATGATATGATCACAAAATGAGTTCCGTTTGAGAGCTTTCCCTTTCGATTAAAAAAAAAACTGGATGATACCTATTAACAGGAAGTGAACAACATCTGAACCTTTACTATATTTCCCTACGTTGACAATTTATCCCTATCTTTGAAAGAAGTTCCAATTCCTTGAAAAAAAAAATAAAAAAATAAAAAATTCTTCACTATCGATGGAAAAATTTAAGTGCAATGCAAACTCTCTATCGACCGTTTCCTTTATCCTATAGTCGAATTCAAATAATCGACTGTTTCGAGTGAATATTAGCTGCATCAGTTTTCACTCATTGAGGCAAACGATGTGGCTATCACAAATAACGGTTACCACTTATTATCAAAACTTTTAATCAAATATTTGCGGAAACTCTTCAAAAACAACATCACAATATCATCGGCTTAAAATTTATTTTTTTTTAGAAGTCTACTTGAGAAAAATCGAAAATTTTCTTTCAAATCAATAGCAGCAAGAAATTCCATACGCTCAAAATGTTGGAAATACAACTGCAGAGAGGAAAGTTGCAAGAATATAAGTCAATTATTTAATGACGCAACGCATATTGTTTCACTCACCAATGAATTGCAAACTATTTGAATTTCTATCACCTATTGGTCGATCGAACTAATAGATCGCTTTATTTACGTGAGTCGACGACTTATCAGGGCTCAATTCAACAAATGCTTTTAAGGGTGATTTTACAAGAGGTCGATGGTCAAAAATGATCCTTCAAATCTATCGTACCGTACTATTTGATGGTCCATTTAGTGGACAGTCATAACCATATATAAGGTATGTATGAAGTATATCTATATTTAATTAATTCAAATTAAGGTGGCGATATATAACTAAATGTTTACATCAATAAGTAAGCGGAATGTGAGGTGGATGGTTGTTGCGTCTTCTAAATCCACCAAAGAAATTCATCAATGGGAAAGTTCACAAACCAGGCCAATCAGTAATCGTATTTGACAATAATCCTGGTACTACGATGAATGTTGGTAATACGCTAAAATTCGTATCGTTTTCATATAAATAGCGTAAATCTTCGGCAATTGTTGCACCTACTGAAATAAATTAAAATGTTATAAATAAAATTTAAAAATTAAAAATAAAACTTAAAAAATTATAAGTGAATCCGAAAAAAAGAAGCAAAGAAGAGAACCTTAATTTGCATTATTCCAATAATAAAACATTTTGTCTCGAAAGAAATTATAAAACCTACAAAAAATTTCTGCTTATCAAGCTATCACTGATGTCATAAAATATTCATGCTGGGCTAATCACTGATAACAATCGATCCCAGTGGATGAGTACGAATATTACAACGGCATGATACCTCAAATAAATAATCCAAACATTCTCATACCCATATTCTGTACATATTTCTTTCTATTGATGATTCCCTGTGTGTAGGTGATAATATAAACTGTTCTAGCATTATTCGAACAAAGAACTGAAAAAAAGCATATGTACCTTGCCAACCAAATGATCATACAATAATTTGGTGGTTATGTTCCTATCGTCGAATATTATCCATCGCAGTAAAGCAAGACAGACAGGTGAACAGATAGACAGACATGAATATACCCACACATACATACGCACAGACATCACAGCAGAGTGATATACCTCTATGCAGAACACCTGGGAAAACAAATAAATAACATCAAATAAAGAGAAAATTGTTACAACTGAAACACAGACTCTCTGAGGAGCCTCAAAAACTTCAACATGAGGTCAACTCCTCTCCAGCTTTTGGGGTCTAACTCAATTTTAAATTGTTGACACAGAGAGAGAGAGAGAGAGAGAGAGAGAGAGAGGGGAAGAGAGGGACACGGAATAGCTAAAGGGGTGCTATGTAAATAAATTCATTAATAATAATAATAAAGATGTTTCTCACCGCCAAGAGCNTTATTATTATTATTATTATTATTATTATTATTATTATTATTATTATTATTATTACTACTACTTATTACTTCGAAAAAATATAAAATATTAAGCTAACATTTTGATAATTATGAGGAAGTAATTAGACCTTAATGTGATTGCATTTTCTTTGTTGATTAAAAGAATTTTTAATGTAAATAAATTAGAGTATTCCGAAACAGATAATAAAAGTTTCAATAGTAAATCACAATTATACCGAGTGCGACACAAAGTCAAAAAAAGGGAGGGGAAGAGGGAGGGAGAGAGAGAGTAGAGATAACCACTGGGTGGCAATTCCGATTCGAAAGAAAGGGAATGCTAATGAACTTCATGAGTGTTTTTACATTTTTGCTCGCTGCATTAATTACTCTCATGAATAGCCAACAAATAAAATTTAAAAAAAAACCAACAAAATGAAAAAAAAAAACTAAGCCCAAAAACGTATAAATTAATTCAGTCGAGTGAATTTTCATAGAAAATGAGCGCTTTATTTTGATTAAATATAGTGAATTGTCGACTAGTGCAAAATACAGCACAGATGATCGTATGATCTACATAAATTTTCATGCATATTAAATTATTTCTAACTTATTTGTAAGTTAATGAATCAATTTGAAAGATGGTGGAAATTCCATCATGTCGGAGAGATTATACAAATTCACCTCCATAATTGAAGCTTAAATAGTTAACGAACTGAACTGTCTGATGGCGAGAATATATAAAACGAATATCGCGCTAACTTTCATGAAATAATTCATTACTGCTTTATTTGAGAGTAATTAAAGTATAAAACAACAAACAACTGAAGTATTCGATAGGGCATTCATTAGTAGGGACATATCCCACTAACACTATAGTCAAAGAGCGATTAGACCACACATTGCCATAATGCCCATAGTGATGACGTGACGACCACTGACCTATGAACAGCGAACTTTTCTCGTTCCACTTTACCTTACAACTCAAGTGTTACGTTGTTTGCTGTTCAAACGGTTGAATCTCTTCGAAATATCGATTGCGGTCAACTCGATCGATAGACAGTCAAAAATAGACATTTAAAAATCGAAATATACTTCAAACAGTACCTCTTATAGTAAATACAACAGATATTTTTGCTATTTTACGTGATATTGGAAAGGCAGATGCATAAAATCCATCATTCATATAAAATATACCTTAAATCTCCAACTACCCTTCATGAAAAGATGCCACTTTAATCAAACCTAACATCTAAAATTTTCTAGCTAAATTCAACGCAAATATATTAACATCTCTATAGGATGAATCATACTAATATTCTTTCGAATATTTCAAAAAATTATATATATATATATATAGATCAACATCAAAGGTATTGAATAATATCAAAGAAGTAATTAAATGATTAAACGCCTTTGGATTGCATATTATTTCCTTTAATTCGATCAAAGAAATGCATTTATTCTATAATTTCGATAATCATCGGTGGAAATGATATCAAACATATAGCATATACAATAATATTAAAAAAACATCGATAAAATTACATAAGTGAAACCAATTACAACACGCCGATATATCATTTCTGCTCAATAGCGATAAACTGATCAAAAATATCGATCAATCGATAAAACATACTGATCAAAAATATCGATCAATCGACAAAACATTCGTTATCAGCAAGTTAGACCATATCATCAGCCGACTCAATGAATATTCCAATGCTGATATCACAACCATGAAAATAATCATAAACGTCACAACGTCACATATGCCGGAAACAATTTTTCTAGAATAAAATTGAATAAAATTTTCCTTTAAAAAAATTAAATCTCAAGTTGAGGCATATCAAGTGTGAGATAAAGTCCATAGTTAAGAAAATATCTTCAAAAATATCCATCTACGGTACTGAATCATCTTAACGCTACTTATTTTAGGATCAGTAATTTCTAACACCAAGCTAATATTTACAACTTTTTCAAGGGTAATTCACTTTATTCAATTGAAAATATTTTTCTTAATATTTCAATTAATCATAAATACCTCAACATCAACATTTAAAAAAGAAACCATTTTCGCATAAGATTTGCCTTCGAAAACTTAAATAAACCACTCTAATAACTAAAATTACTAAATAACTGTCATTCAAAAAATTAACTCCCAAGTGAAAACTATATTTTATCGCTTCGAATGAAAAAATCGCTTCTTCCATTTTAAATTCCAATCTATATATCAAATAGCAAATAGTTACAACATATAAATCATTTGCTCTCAAATCTATGAGAGTTAAATAATTTTACAAGCTTTAAGTATGGTTTATATTGTTGGGAATGAATATATGAATTGATGTGTAAAAATACAATGAAAAATTTTAAATCAACCACTGAAAACATCCAACATTTACCAATATTTTTTTAGACATTTTTGCAGATCATTCAACGCCTAAAAACGACAATTAATTATAAGATGAAAGCCAAGAGAGCTATTGGAAAATTCGCCGATTACTTACTTAAAAGAATCATCAAAGCCAAAGAGTATTATACCAGTAATAATTAACTTCTTTGATATTTTCGATAAGGAAGAAGAACAGACCCCTCTTATAATTTGTATGCAAATTCTTGCCAATTCAATGTTCATATTTGCTATATAAAAATAATCAAAATCTGCATATTAATATTATTTATACTTTTAATAATTAGCAATATCAATAATAATTTAGCAATTTTCTTCACTATTCAAAAAACCTCTCACTTCTTTCGGAGAGCTCTCTTATAGACAAAAAAAATTAGAGCATAAAAGGCAAGAAAGTAGATCAAACATTCATCAGATGTGAAGTAGATCAAACATCGATCGGATGTATCTGTATCAAATCTCCTTGCTTGCAGATATCTGCCGCTATTGAGCTAATCATTTTAATTTCTTTTTCCGGCGCCATTTGAATATCTGCAATATTGGCCATTGCTCGTTTTGCTGCCTAAAAATACACCGCTTTATATTTTAAAAGCAATCACACTAAAATATTTCTAAAAAATCAAAAAAAAAACAAAAATTTTTGACCATTATAGCCGAATCAATTCATCAAATATTTCAACTTGAAAAATCATCCGATTTACAACGAAAGAAAGAGAGCAAAAGAAAAAAAAAATTAAAAGAAGGAAGGAACTTCACATACTGTTCGATGCGAGAAAACGATACTCAAAAGGAAGCGCTGAAACTCCATCGAAAATGATTATAGTGATTTCTAAACAACTTTCATTAACAAAAGACAAACACCCTTAGGACCTCCTCTATTAGATCAGAGATGGTTTAAATACCTTGTTACCTAGCATGTAGCAATATCGAAAAAGGTTAGATACCTTGATACTTAGCAGGTAGTTAGATATACCTTGATATATATATATATATATATCGATATACCTTGATATACCTTGATATATCTTGATATACGTTGATATATCTTGATATACCTTGATATATCCCTTGATAGGTTAGACATACCTTGATATAACGATACAGGTTGCCAATGAAAAGAAAAAATCGAAAGTAATGATATAAAATCAACCTGAGCACAGAATAGATTCGCTATATTTTCTTCATGAGCAGTGCCAAGCTTCGAATTGGCAGTACGTGTGTACCTTGCCAAAACTGTTACCATACTATAAATATCGATCGCCGCGTCTGCCACTCGGATCAGTTCCCATTGTCTATCTGAAATGCGACCTGAGGTAAGCACTTACCTTACCGCAGGTAACAATAACTATGACGTCACTTTTAAAGTTCATAACAGCTTATAAATTGTTGATAATAGCTCAACAGGGACCGAAGAGAAAACTCACCCCTTCTTGTTTGCGTGAAAAAAATCAATACCTGATAAGAAATTGAACTTGTTACCCTATATTCCAATGATTATAATAATATAAAAAGAAATAAACTTTAACGACAGCGTAACACCATTGAAAATATTCATAAATTTTTCGAAGAAGTGACCTTAGTGAGTACAGAAATTTATAATCAATGGTCATTAAGATAAATTCATCTATTTCCCATGAAAGAGATATAAATAAACTCAATCGAAGATCCTATCAAAGAGTGACCACATTCGTGTGCCTCCCTATCACAATAAACGATAAGACTGAACTCAATATGAGATAAGAAGAAAACTATCGAAAGCAACTCACCAATGATACCCTTTTTATGCTTCATTAAGAGACCTTCGGTCATTTTACCGAACTCTTTCACGGCCTTATTTGCGAGTATTGCACTCTCCCTCAATGATGGATGAACAATTGTCTCGAAATCACCTCCTGTACTCCTGAAATATCACTCATCGCATCACAATCCTTAATTCTATCACTAAATTGTTCCCACTATTTTCTATTTTCATCTTTTATCAGTAACAATGGATCCATCTTTACTCCGATGATCCATCGATTATTGGACTAAAAACTGAGGTAAAAAGAACAGTTTGGTTTATTATATGGATTCGACATTGCCCCTTTGGCTTCGTTCAATTCATCGAATAAAGTATACTTACAATTCATAGAGGTCACTTCCTCTACTCAGCTATTCTTAATGTTAGCTAATCTAATATGCCCTTACTTCATAGCATACTATCTAAAAATTCCCTACTTCTTTAATCTAAGATGAATCTAATAAACCCTCTTTTGCTAATAAGAGCTTAAGAAACAATATGTAGAAACTTGAAGTCGGAGATTAACTGATGAATCCTTTATCGTTAAAAGAAAAATAAAATTTACACGTGCATAGTAGCACTTACATTTGTGTTCTTATACAAAAGACACAGCTATTTAAAAAACATGCACTAATAAAAATAGTTTTCTTTTTTTTTATAAATAGATACCTGGAAGCACGTCGCATCACCTCACCAATAAGTGAGGAAACATTACCCGACTTGATCTCTTTGGCGACATGCTGCAGATGAGCACCAGCAAACTGAAGTATCATTGTATTTTCAATAACAATATTACTTACAAAGCAAAACCACCTGTGTAAATAACCTATAGGTAGGTAGAAACTTTCATAATAATTAAGAGTAAGTCACAGGTAGAAATCTTTGAAAGTTACCCACAAAGACAAACCGTATAACAGTAACCAGGATAAGCCCTGTACATAATATTAAAAGACAAAAATATATTGCTAACGGGAAAGCGAACCGCATCAGCAATCATGAACAACTTTTGAATGGAAACATACTACGAACAAATTTGCTTATTATATACCGATTACTCCTCACATCTAAAAGATCAGTGGTATAGATTGAAGCGCAAATGTCCAGCTCTCTAGTTAATGCCCAATCAATGCAAAACGATATTATATACCTCCGTCGGAAGTCTGAGGTAACATCAGGTGATTCCTTAATTCGTTCAGCAGAGCAGAACTTGTATTATAGAAAATTCGCGAGATGAACTTGAGGAAATTTGGTTGTATTTAGTTAAATAGGTGCACAGTTAGGGACTCTAGGTGCAACACTTTTCACCATGTGCATGTCTTAGCAAGTTGGAATGTAATAAAAAACCTGAGTGAATCAAAAAACAGCTTTGTGTTAACCAATATCAAGTTTAATATGCCCACCAATGNCCCCCCCCCCCCCCTCCTTCCCTCCCTGCTCACCAATTAACCTATACGTGATCGATCATGAAGCATTTTGCTATACTGTATGAAAATTATTGAAATATTTACAGGACATGAATTTTTAATAAAAAGTTAAAAAGATGCAACGGTAAGTTGACCTGTAAGCCTGTAAGCGCGATGAAAAGTCTAAGAACATCGTTAGCACCCTCAAAAATACGGAATATACGTAGATCACGAAGAACCCTCTCAAGACCACACTCTTTCATATAGCCCATTCCTCCATGTAATTGAATAGCCGCATCACAAACTCGCCATGCATTCTCCTAAAATCCATCCACCATTTATAAAATAGCAATACCCTTCATATATAATTCATCATTATTCTAATATATTCTATCAATAATACCTCATTCTAGTTATCAAGTAAACAAACTTTGCGAATAAAATTATGAATAATTACATGAATGAATAATCACAAATCCACCGAAAAAAAAGAAAAATTTCATATTCAAAGAAAAAAAAATGAATTTTTCGAATTTTACGCTGAAAAAATGAGCGAATAAAATAAAATAAAAGCTGGTGATCGTACTTTTTATCTTAAAGCTTCGAATATGAAACATCCCAAAGTTTACTCTAACAAAATTTAAAATTCAGATAATCTTCTAAGTAAACAAGTAATTTAAAAAAATAATCTAAACGATTAAATTCATTCAATAAAAACACACCGATGCCATTATTTTCGCAATAGCAGCCTCTAGTTGATAATCTTGTATACCTTTATCCATATTCGATGCTAACATATAAACAATACTCTAAAAATATAATTCATTATAGCGTTGAAACTATAAGAAATTGTATCATGATTGGGATCTCGTCTAAACTATATCGAAACGAATCGATAATAACACTGAACTTGAATAGTGATAAAATTGTTTTATTTGAAAAATTCCGCCTTAAAATGCTTTATTTTATGAACTTTTCGGCGAGTTTTTTTTTGAGCCTAACTTTATTAGCAGCATATAGCAACCTAATAGCAACCTAGTAGCAACTTTAATAGCAACCTAATCAATCTAATTAATATATAATTAATCCAACAACATCAGTGGTTTCGATTACCGCCAACATCGCAATTGACTCCATAATGTTAGAACTAATGAACCCCTTTGATCGGCAATAGCGTAACTCCATTTCGATTTAAAAAAAAAGCTTCGAACTAAAATATGCCTGTCTTTCTATACATTTCCTACACATTGATTTTCTATGCGTTCTGCAATGTATAGGTGAATTGCATTGATAATGATTCAAAACATTGAAATATGATCTATCAAATGAATGTTTGGTCTCAACAATAAGCACCTTATAAAATTAAATAAAACAAATTCCAAATTAGGTCATTTATTAAAACACTGATAAAATAAACGAAAGGTGAATAATATAATTAAAACATAAATTACAGGTTAATTAAAAGAGAACAAACAACGGATCTAAATAAACAAATTCTTAACGAAGCCTTTCATCGCGGCATATAAACGATCTATGAGGCATTTACATAATATTCGTCATTCAAAAGAGACTTCCGGTCACTATAAACTTCAATAATAAAGTTAAGAATTTCCGAAATCTTTGTCATGGAAAGAGGTGATATATAAGCTAAAAAAGTAAGAAAGCATAGTAATCTCAATAAAAAAAGGACATATAACAAACCTCGGTAGCATAATGTCTAGTTACCATATCCACGAATTGCTCTTGTACATTACCAAAATCTTTTAATTTCTTCCCAAATTGTGTTCGTTGAGATATATGATCTACCTTTAATATAATACAAGCATTAATGACCACAAACAACAACTATATGACAATATTCAATTGAAATATTCTTTACTATATTAAATGCTCTCAATAAAACTTCAACTAGGAATCCAAATATTCCTATCTGTTATCCAAGGATTATAATGGCACACTTTATGATTACGTTACCTCTAATATTAGATAAGCATCTCAGGTGAGTTCCTTGTATGCTCAATTATGAGTCTATAAGGAAATAACGCCCACTTCACTGCATAATACCATCGCACTCTTTAACCTTAGTCCCCCTTACCCTCCCCCCCCCCTCCCCCCCTACAACCTGATGTTTAATCAAAATTTATTAATATGTCTCTCGATTATATATTTCATTTCGTCCTTCGCGTAAACTTTATCAAATTTAATTAGAAACAAACTATGAAACTTTACTGAATAAATGAAATAAAATAATGAAATATTACTGAATATTAAACATTCCCACCCGCAAAATTATTTTTCTATCCATAAAATATAACATTCTATTCTAAATGAGTACATTTATACTAAATTTTTAATCCGATCCAATTCAATTCATTCATAATCAAAATAAACAGTACCGTCTTCTTAATACACCATTTCATTGATCCGGTGCATGCGGCCGGAATACCGAAACGACCATTGTTGAGAATATTCATTGCGACCTTGAAACCTTCACCTTCTTCTGCAAATGAAATAAACCTTAGTAACTTCGAATTGTCTATATCACATATAATTTTATACAGTTTTAATTATACTAAAGCTAAAGATATAATAAATTTTCTGGCACCATAAGCAATAAAGCATTTTTTGCATAATAAAACAAAGTAAAACTGCAAACAGTACATAATCAAGCTCTACTCTAAAATATAATTAAAAATAAACTAAAAAATACCATTTAATATGTCGTACAGTCTGAATGTAACCTATAGAGATCAAAATATGGCATTACAATTCTTATAACTATAGAGATCAAAATATGGCATTACAATTCTTATATGAGAGGAATGCTTTATATCACCGTGAAGTTTCTTCTTCTAGCCATCCATACTTTCTCTCCACTTCCGGGAACAACTCTAATCAAACAACCCAAATTGAAGTGATTTAAGAACATCGACGAAAGATGGATGGAAATGCAACACGACAAAGATGTGAAGGGTCTAGGGATTAACAATTAGGCCGGATCCGAAAAGAGAAAAAATGGTACTCAAATAAATATATTACTAGATTATTGATTATAAAATAAATTAAATTACTAAATTAAAGAATCTTATTCCTTTCTATGAATTATTTATGACAAACAATCGAAGAGCGAAAAAAACCACCAGAGGTAAAATAGAGCCATCGTACCCAATTTAAAAAAAAAAAAACAAACATTAATCGACTTCAACTTAGGCTATCCAGCATAAAATTGTTTCATATTAGCCTGGAGCAGGCTCAACAATCAGCATTTGAGACACGTCGAGAAATCTTCAATAAGAAAGAAATAATTAAGAAGATAAAACAAGCATACTTCCGAGAAGATTTTCAACGGGTACTTTGGTGTTCTCGAAATTAACCTCAGCCGTATTCGAACCTTTGATGCCCATCTTCTTTTCCGGAGGACTATGCGTCACACCACCGTGACTACGCTCCACAATGAATGCCGATACCTTATCCTTTGTTATACCACCTTCACCTTGTATCGGAGTCTAAATAATCACTTCAAGAATAAAAGCGGAAGAGAGAGAAAAAATTCAGGCAACCGAAATAAGAACAATTCTTCTCTAAAATATTAACCATCAACGTCTCAGAAAAACTGACTCCTCTACTACTGTCTTGAGTCCGAACGTCTTTTCTTGGAAATAAGATAACCTTTTAAATAATTGGATGGAAGTTTCATTTATATATGTAAAAACATCAAAGGACTGAGATAAGATTGCGAATCAAAAAACATCCGCATTCGTAACCTGGGTGTTTTCAAATCATCGGAATAAAGTGAGGGCTGGGATCGGGGATGGGGGAGGGGGATTGGGAGGGAAGGCGAGGAGGATGCTGAGACTGATAAAGGCAAAGAAGCAGAATGTATTATTTCTGCAGAATGAAGAGCATATTTTTATTATAGGGATCTATAGTGTTTGGGGAGTGCGGTAGGGGTGGGGAGGCGATAATTGAAGGCTGCAAAACACTAAAGTATTCAAAGTCCCCATAAATGAAGGAAACAAAGGAATAAAAAAAAAAGAACCTGTGCGAAAACGGTGAAAACATCAGCGAAACCCCCATTGCTAATCCATAGTTTGCCACCATTAAGAATGTAGTACTTCCCATCGGCTGTCTTTTCAGCACGTGATCGAATTGACTAAATTTCATTGTAACATTTCTAAGAATAAAATACTTATTAGTCGGAGTAAAAGGAGTCGATGACCACAGTAAAGGATCACAGGTATAACTATTACATTAACTGTCCCCAATACAGTATCTTCAATTTTATTATCCTATCAACAAAAGCGGCAACTTAAATCAAACGTTCGAAATGCTTAAAAAAGATACAAATTTGATACGAATTACTTCACTTATCTTGCAAAAAAAGTTATGCAGCTTGCTGCTACTAGCAAATAATCGAATAACAACATTTTTTAGTGGGGAAAAAGATGCAAAACAAAGAGAACATTTCCAAGACTTACATTGGCATCCGATCCACTGCTTGCTTCAGTAAGGCAAAATGCAGCAAAACGTCGTCCCGTCGCTAAATCCGGTAGATATTTCTTCTTTTGCTCATCGGTACCGTACAGAAGAATACCTTTATAACCAATTGACTGAAAAAAAAGAACCATTTCAAATTGATACCCCAAAAACTTGACTATAATAAACCTCGAATTAAAAAGTCTATCACTTCACTGAACCTTTAGGATGAATCATAAGACCTGACAGGTAATCTCCTTCCGTATGCAATCGGGTTTTGGGCACAATCTCAAAAATAAAAAAAAAAGTTGCAGATTTGTTATATGGCTTTTATTCAAAACAACGAAAGAAAGATAAAGTTTTTATAGAATATAGGAATAACTATTATTTAGTGCATTATGTTACATTTCAAAACATATCCCTCTCTATGGAAAGGTTTACAATATTTTATGGATATGATCCTAGTTGTGAGCGAAATCATTCATAAAATTTTTGGTTATGAATTTGTGTAAACGATCGATTTTTATGCGAACATAAGATTAATTGCCTTATTGTTAATATAAGCATTTTTAAGTCGATGGATGTAATTAGTGGAACGCAAAAAAAAACATATCGCGCTTCGTGCTAGTCTCTTTGATGCGTTTTCCCATTTCTTAGGATGGTCTAAGCGTTCGCAGGAAATATGAAGTCACCTATGTCGACAGCAATGCTGGATGGTTCTTTTTAACAAATGAATTTATCAAAACTAATGAATTTGTTCGAAGTAGTCCTCCATTAGTAACACTTAAAAATTTGTTGAAAAACAATTCAAGTATAGCAAAATCAATTATTAGAGTCTAGGTATTGGCAAAATTAATTGCAATAATAATAATAATAATAATAATAATAATAATAAAATAAATAAATAAATAAATAAATAAATAAAAAGCAAAATAGAAGAAAATATTCAATTTTTGTATCATTTCGGATTTAAAAAATGCCCTAAGATCGCAGAGGACTTGATCAAAACATCATTGCGATAGACTACTATGACTCCTGCCTCTTACATAAGCCATAAGCTGTCGAAACCATATAATGGTGACACAAATCCACTAACGAAAAGAAAACTCATTTTCTAAAAGAATTTCTCTAAAGCGGAAATGACTGTGATTAAGCTATAATCGATTGGCTATGCCAAAAAAAAGTGACCAATTTCGACAGCATTTTGCTGAATGCCGAACGGAAAAGTTCTCATTTTAATAATAGGAGGCATTCAGTAATTTGAAATCGATCCATTAAAGAAAACCGTTTACTCAAAGATTTCTTTGCGATATTCCCAACAAAACTACAGCAAATTAAATGGTTGAAATCGTCGATTCCACTTAATTGAAGTTTGCCTCAAAAATAAAGCGAACGACGAACTTTACTGGATCGTTGACTTCGGTAAGGAATTTCTCTGTTGGTTGCAGTATCATATTTAACATTTCTTTGCGTTCCTCGCTGAGATTTATCGGATAGGGGAATATATTTGAGAGTACAGCTTGACCTCGGAATAAATTCATTGCGAACGAACTCGACTCCTCAAAAAAAAAAAGCGTATTAACCAATCAACGATACATGACACCGATTGGGTCAAACGGAAGAAATATAAGAAAAGAAGTGCGACTTTAAGTTCGGGACCTTGGTCATAACACTTTAGTCATCATACAAATATTTGATAGCACCCTAAAATATTTGTCATATAAAAGAACAAGGACATTTATCCATATAGACATAGATGCATTTCTCGAAAAAACGTTGGATGGATAACCGAAAGAAAAATTCCCCCATTTTTATTTCAAATTTTAAGTTTTTATCTATCTGTTCGATGGGAAAATTCAGCGCATATCTTTATTGCTGAAAATTTGCATAATTAGCATAGAGGAATTAATTTTTTTTTAAATCTGATAGAAATAAAAATGAAATTAATTTACTTTTGGTTTTCTTGTTTTCTTCTCGTTTTTCTTTATATTCGATGTTGATGTCGTATTGAAGCGAATCGCTAACGAAATTCTAAAATTATGAACACTTAAATATAATTGAATAACGTAATGCAAATGCAACATTCAATGTGCAACGCTCAACTATAATACAATCGAATACTCAAAATGAATCGAATATAATATATTATTTAATTTAAAGGAATTAGCAAAAAAAAAAAAGAGAATATAAAACGTCGACTATAAACCTTAAAAGTTGTGAATTATTATTTAATAACGATAATTTTTGTCGTGAAAAAAAAAAAACGCTTTCATAAATAATTCTGCTCATTAATATTCAATAATTTCCGTTTTTTTTTTCTATTAGAATTTGCCATAATCAAAACTTTATATAGGTGAAATATTTTATCGAAATGTTAACAAATAAAGGCAAAAATAAAAGTGCAAACCTTGATTTCGATACGATAGGAGTAACACGAACAATCCGAGATGGTAACATGTTCCGTCGCGTTTTAGAAGCAAACTGCAATTTAATATTAATTATGAGAAAATGATTATATTGGCCGCATTGTGATGATAAAATGCAGCCCAAATATCGATGAGAACGTGAAAAAATGCAGCCCAAATATCGATGAGAACGTGAAAAAATGCAGCCCAAATATCGATGAGAACGTGAAAAAATGCAGCCCAAATATCGATGAGAACGTGAAAAAATGCAGCCCAAATATCGATGAGAACGTGAAAAAATGCAGCCCAAATATCGATGAGAACGTGAAAAAATGCAGCCCAAATATCGATGAGAACGTGAAAAAATGCAGCCCAAATATCGATGAGAACGTGAAAAAATGCAGCCCAAATATCGATGAGAACGTGAAAAAATGCAGCCCAAATATCGATGAGAACGTGAAAAAATGCAGCCCAAATATCGATGAGAACGTGAAAAAATGCAGCCCAAATATCGATGAGAACGTGAAAAAATGCAGCCCAAATATCGATGAGAACGTGAAAAAATGCAGCCCAAATATCGGTAGGGATGCGAATTAATTAATGGCCATGACTGTAGCATTCTTATTCGTCAAGAAATAACCGTAAAAAAGAAACATTACTTGCACTACTCAATTACTGCCTACTAAAAACAATACTATTTCATGTATGCAAAATATTCATGACAGCTGTAACGTGTATTCTAACATAAATGGGGAGATTGTTAGGATATGCCTTGAATTCACTAATGGGAAAAATCCCGAAATAATCATCTTAAAATAATAGCAATTTTTCTCGACATTAATAGAACAACTTGAGGGCTTATATATGAATTCATTGAATGATTTAAATCATAAACAGGAAATTCTGTGACTTCAGATTTGGTGGTTTATGAAATAAAATAAATTTATTTAATAACGAAAAACCTTAAAGACGTACAGACATAGTGCTGTCTAATACGCTCTAAAACAATCATAAAATAGTGAATAGACTTGAACTCATTCACAATGACGGCATATTTAACAAGTAGACCAAAATAAAAATGCATGAGCAACTGCCAACATCAATTAGGTAGACAATACGATATTGATGTCTCTAAAAACCGGCCTTGAGACCGGAGTGATTTTTTTTTTTTGGTGAGAAAAGTTATCTGGACCATTTCCGGACCTGAAATTATCTGGATTACTACTATTTCCAAAAGTGATGAGTCTTAAAAATGGTCGAAACAATCTAGAAATATTCCTGCTATAATTTGAAAAAAACACCTGCATTGAAGGCATTCAGTAAAATATGCACGAAATTTGAATTCTATGCTAATGCCTGTATCTTTATATAAGTGTCATATCCGATTCTCGTCTATTTGATACTCTTCTAGATGCGTTAATAAAGTTACTAATGACTTGATATGTCGTTGTGAAATGATTGCAATTAAACGATATATTTTAATAATTTTATCTTTAATCTTCGAATTTTAATAATCAATGTTTTATAATTTAAGGTGCATTAAAATATATTCGTTGCTCTAAAGATTTCTATTATTCGTATTGTCTAAACGAGCTAATTTATCTATGCAATTCATTCGTACTGCAATAGTGTCACCTGTAATTCGAAATTCCCAATTTATGAAGATTTACGAATAATAACATATCAAATTCTTAAGGGTTTTTTTTTTTGAAAAATAGAAATTAATCTTTTATATTTATTTATTGGGTAGATTAGTGGGAATTTTGCTAAAGGAAATCCGTACTACAATTTTTGAGAAACTAAACTATATTATGCGACTACCGAAACTTAAATATACTAAAGAAAAAAAAACGAAAATTTCGTATTTGGATTAAATCCAAATTTTAGCAGTAATCATTGAATATATAGATTGAAAATTTGAGAAATATTTAAATTCTAATTTAAATATTTACTAATTTAATTAATAAAACCGGAGGTTAAAAAAAAAAGAAGGAAATAATGGATTACACATACACATTGTACAGAGCGTTAAAGCGTGGAAAGTAGTGCATATCTATTGCAACAAAAAAGACGACAGTTTCGATAAAGGTGAAGTGGGCGGAAATATGGGCTATGCCGAACGCTTGACGGGAATGTACTTCGTACTTTGATCAACGATGTTCACCACGTGGCAGCCGGCTGTCATCTACGTACAATTTCTTATGATTTCTCTCAATTTCATACGTCATTTTTGTCGATTAAGTTCCAACTTGAGCATATATCACCTCAGAGGATTTTATTCTTTACTCATTTCATTCGGAATTCACAACTCATTAGAGCAGATAGAAATTTACAATTTGATCTATTTCACTAGGAAAGATACCCGAAAACATTGAACACATTATTGGATTTCTTTTTTATAGTTTATGAAGCATTTCAATTATGAAATAAGCACTTGTCCGTCTTCTAGGCACAGCAATTCTTAATCTATTAGATGATCTATCAAAAATGCAAATCCATTTGCATATCCAATTTTATCTTATCAATGACGACGTAGCTAACTCTTTTAGATGGTTGGAAGAAGGGATGAATATCTACCTGCTAACCAATGGTTTACTATTCCACTTACATCTTTCTTTTCTCTCCCTACCTGCTATTTTTTTCTTTCTATATATCATAATAAACTCATTGGGATGGCTATTAGCCCTTATCTCTCGCATTTTTCTTATTTTTTATTTATCACCGAAATCACCGGAAATCCTCTTTTGCCTTTCACTTGCGGTATGTAATCTTAGCTTGTAACGATCATCTCCTACTGCAATTACGAAGGAGAAAGGTATGGCATAATTGAATGGTAAACAAACCTCACACTATATTCGCAAACCCCCCCCCCCCTCCCCCTCCCCTCTCTAATATTTACGTCCAGTACCATTTCTTCGGTCACTTTTGTATGCCTTCTAAAAGAATTTTTAACATAAATGCTCCTGCATTCTGTATTTAAACGTATGATTATTTAGTGTTTTACTTCCTATTATATTTCAGGTTGTTAAGTACCAATGATATTTCAGATCCATAAACAACCCATGAAAAATCACGAGAACTTCAGGATTAAAATTTATATAACGAACATAGAACATCCCAAAAAAAAAAACAACAAACAAACAAAAATGCAACACATGAGAGCGGAAACCATTTCACAACACACGTCGAATCCCCAACATGTCTAATTAGTAAATGTGCTTATATATTGCGCTAATCGCAATCGCATTTACGATGAACGCATATACAAATTACTTTTGATGGATGTATAAGCATATGAAAGGTTTATATGAAGTTATGCACATATAAAATAATGGTCAGCTGGGTGGCAGTAATCTTATACAATTCTTACATAAGCATTGATCGCAAAACCATTTGTCGAAATCAAATTCAGAAACGTTTCGATAGAGAGTATTTCCGAGAAAAAAAAAGCATCTATAATATTTTCGGAAAACAAGAATATCCGGAAAAACCATTCGGAAAACAAGAATATCCGGAAAAACCATTCGGAAAACAAGAATATCCGGAAGAACCATCTTTACATAACTACTATATTCCAAATGAACATAGAACATTTCAATGAAGATATAAAATGCAATAATAACTAATCTTCCCAAATAAATACCATAATTTTAATCAATATCATAAACGTGAAAGCACAAGTAAACAGATCCCTCCCGTCCTTTCAAACTTCCTCCCCGAGACTTCCTAAACGATATGAAAAGCTGATTCGTAGTTGTAGACAAATCTACTTCCGGAAAAGCTTCAAAGCTTCTTCCGTCTTATTTCTTTCTTTTTTTTTCAAATGGATGCATGGACAAGCACCTTTGACAGGTATTAATTTAGAAATAACAACCGGAAGCATTTACCGCTCATAATAAGATCAAATAAAACCACCTTCATAAACTATAGAGGAAATTATCGCTTAAACTTGTATCATCCGGGTCGTTTTTGATTGATCTAAATGGCTTCAACTCTTGAAAATAAAAATTTTGAAAAAATAAATAAAAAATTATATAAAAATTTAATCGGAGAAAACGCTTTGCATTGCCATCGGTAATGCAAACAATTCCAAACAATGAAATAAACATAAATAAAAGGATATCAATACATACATGAAAGTACCGTTAAAAAAGTACATACGCATGAAAGTCAACCGGCTCGTTTACATCCACAAAAAAAAAAAAAAAGGGGGAGGGGGGAAGCAAGCGGAATTCCATTTACTTTTGTCAAATTTTGTGGGGAAAAACATGCATATATACTCTTCTATTACGATGGTTCAAATGCTATCAATAGAAATTTCCCACATTTTTATTAATGAGAAACTATAACCGCTCAAATATTGAACAATTCTTCGGTGTACTTTTCAAGCAAATATCATCAAAAGTGAATGGATAGGTGATGGAAAGATAATCAGCAAATAAACACCGGGTGAAATTTCTCCCACTTAGCAAAAAACAGTAAACCTAAGCAAAAGGAGATTAATATCGAGCAAAACTCGAACGCTAGTTAATAGGCATCGTTCGTTGTCAACACATAAACAATCCTCCTCATCGAACACATTCAAATCGAAACAAATAAACAAAAAAAAAAAACAAGAAAAAAAACTGGCAACAATTCAATGAACAATATACATGCTTAAATGGAATGAATACCAAAATTCTACAAAAAAAAAAAATCCCAAAAAATATTGAAAATTACGCCGATCGCCAACTCTATTTCACTCCATCAGACAGAAAATAGCCAAAAGCAATTTCTATATCACTTAATAAAACCACTTTACTATCAGTGAGAAGCGCCCAAGAACACCACATCACCTATCACTATAATAGTTTGAAACAGCCAAATTGCCCTGTGAAAATTTTGTGAACAAAAGCAGATAAGATTCGAAGACATCACACTTTATTTAATCGCTCACATTATACCATCCATGCATCCGTTAGAGGTATTCCTAAATTTCGTAGTTTCGAGCTGAAGCTATCTTAAGCGTATTTCTTGAATAACCCCCTCCCCCCTCTTCCCTTTAGTTCCTGTTATTTGTTAACGTCCGCGGAACCAATCGAGTTCCCCACCTCTTCCTCTTTTAGACCGAGTACAACCATAGCAATTACGGATTAAAGAAGATTTCCTCGAATATAATAATAAATATTACAGTCCAGTAAATTGCACTGGTTCCCTCTCAAATAAATGACACAAAAAATCCCACACAACATTCTACATGACCAACAACAACAAACTCAAGACTTCATAACATTACAACACAAAAGAATATACATTAAAAATGACAAGCACATTCAATACTTTGGTAATATACGACTGATTCATATCCTTTGATTAAAATCCTCTTGTATTTTGTTGATCATTTTATAGATTCCAATACTGCTTTACTACCCAATTGAGGAGACCGCAAAGTTCGGTGCATTCTACTCTCAGAACCACACTTCCAGGATGTGCTAATATCTATTCCCTCAATCGCCCATTACTATGCCATAATCTCAAAACAAAGACACCATTAAACGAACTCAAATTTAATTCTTCCCACTCTCAATAATATTTCTGCTCTCAAGCCATATATTAGAGGCATCCCCACCTTTTACTATCCCCCTCTTCATGAAGGAATTTGCGTTTACCAATCAGTCTATACTCCATAGATCCACACATCGCATGCCTGCTATGCGATGCAAAATGACAGGTTAACCTTCGAAACACAAAAGGTGAAAAGGGAAGAAGTTCTCTTCTTTCTTATAAGGGATATAAAAACATGAACCAAACATCGAAACTACTGATTTGAAACACTATCCCTGACATTTCTAAGAACCATCACTGATACCCACTTCCCTATTCACGAAGATACAAAAAAAATGAGTGAAATGTACTAGCCCCGTTCACAAGTCACACGTGCCAAATAAGCAAACCAACTGATGACGACTCACACGATTGGAATAGTCGCGAATATCACCCATTCACAGAGCACTCATTCGACTCCTTTTGCTCGACGGTTCCATCGACGCTGCTAAAACATATTCAATCACATCCAAAAATATTCAAAAATCAAATGTTCCATCTCATATCAGTACGACATTCCATTTATGCGAAAGAATATTTGTGAAACATGAGACTCCCCCTCCCCCTTGAAGGAAATCCAAATAGTGAATGAATAAAGTGCTCCAAATTAACTATAACTGAAGTACCATAAAAATCTTCTCGGTGAGAATACCCATCTAAACGATGATAAATAAAAATAAAACGAGAAAGTAGCACTTCTATTCAACAAAACAATAAATACCTGAAGCGCTCGATGAATTCAGTGACGAAACACGTGGCTCAATTGCCGCAATAGCAGAAACCACCTCCGTTACCAATGAAGGTTGCTGCTTTACCATTTCGGCCCAACCATCCGTCTGGAAATGATATAAATTATTATATAACTCCGAATAAAATCCCCTAGCATAAATATGCTCCTCAGGTGGACAATGTGCATGGCACCTCCACACCTTTTACCATACACCTTATATCCTCTACCATAAACCTTTATGCCTTGTATACATTATACGCATAACATCCACGCCTAAAATGAAGAAATGCTAAGCCAGCAACCAAGATTCGGTAACCCCCCCCCCCCCTAAGTCAACTTTTGCATCACAACATCTGGCTTGGTCAAAAAATCGTTAGAATTGGAGATGGAAATCGAGAACAAATAGTTGTAGCACTATTATGTTGCGAAAAATAAAATAACATAAAGGCGATTCCACTAAAGGAGCTGACATAAACTGGTAAAAGTAGATACAATACCACTCAAAAACAATCATATCTTCCATATCTTCGCTACTCCACCTTAGTGATTAGAAAAAAATTTTTTAAAGTTTACCTCTTCTCCAATATTTTAGAACAATTCCTTCAATTATCAGTCATATATTGATGGGGAAACATTTGGCGATCTGAACAAATCCATGCAATATGCAAATATAAAAATAATCCTAATAAAGGAAATAGTAAAGCAGAAATAAAATGTAATCATTACTTTTTTGCATAGAATTTATAACATACGGGTGGAACATAGTAGATGAAAGACTGTACTATCCATCATACAGACAATAACTGCTACAGATGAAAAGTGGGACATGAGAAAGAAGGGGGGGGGGGGGGAAATAATGAAAAAATACTTACAGTAATAACGGAGGCAGAATTCTGTGCGATAAATTTGACCGCATCGGCTTTCAATTCGCGTGCGTTGTGCATATCGGCGAACACAAGATAACGACATGCCGATTCGACCGCAAGACCCGATCGCAATACCTAAATATCATCATTTCTGTAATATTGTTGTAAGCGGTCAGCCTCAGAAAGAAACACCACGAAACGATGGAAGAAGGAGACACAGTAAGAACAGGAAAAGGGAGGGAGGCGCAGAAGGATCCAATGATAGAGACTCCGGAGCCAAGTAACAATGTTATCTTCTGATCATCGCAACGTTTATCAAAAGTTATATTTCAACCTACATTAAATATTTCCTAATATAACACAGCAGATGACTATCAAGTCCCCAAATAAGCTAAAACATGAAGGCCCTGCAGAGTCCTTAAAAACATTTACTCTTATAAACGTCAAGGTCGATCAAAAAGTCGAAAAATTGAAACGAAATACGTCATAAAGGATTTTACCATATTTTTGATACCTTAATTGCTTGTAGACGCCCATAAGATCCATCATATATAAGATCAAAACAATCTCCTCACCTTCCCTCCCTCCATTCTAATTCCTTCACTTCTGGATGAACAAGCAATTAAACAAAGACAAAATACACTTTACAGGCCATTCGAACACACTGTTCTAAAACATTAAAAATGTGAAAACATGGAAAACCGAATTCATCTTTAAATCGAGAGGAACTTAACCGATATCCACCAACCCAAAATTAACACCTTTACTTAAATCAGGATTTCAAAACACAAAGAATACGCTAAAAATACCCAAAACCTTAAAGCTATGATGTAGGGATAAGTTTGTCCAACGATGGAGGGGACATAAGTTTGTCCAACGATGGAGGGGACATATATGAGAAGGTGGAATGATGAACTTAACATAATCCACCTTCAAAAAACAATTACATATGGGGTGAGAAACCCATAACGATATCGTAACTTCCGGAAATCAATATATTCATGAATATACATAACGATTAAGTAGGAGGCAATTAACCTGGTCAGCCATATCCTTGAGTCCAGGCAACTGGAACCTGTCTGCTGCGGCGAGCAAATCAAGTGCCATATTCGACAGATTGGGCGAACGCCCACTATACATATATAAAAGAAGCTCTTGCATCACCTGTAACCTTTCCACAATTAACGACATAAAGAATATAAATATATTTGGAACTTCACCTCATTTGACTATCAATAAAAGGTGCTTTTCAGGACGGTATTTCGTGTATATTTCCCATAGATCAACTGCAGGTTTCAACCTAAACATCAATTTCAACCGGATCAACCTTTGCAAAAGCAATTACGCACTCGATGTTTTTTCGCATTAGCATGTGCTCATATACAATGTGAATAACCAAAGCATCATTTAGTGAACGGTTAAATCCTCTGCTGTGAGTGCACCTACACGACCACCTATGTCAAAATACAACAAATGGCATACATGCACAAGTGTACACAAAGACACACAGACATTCACATACATACACCCACATACATAGACACATCCACAAATACAATCTGAAAGGATACGCAGACGAACCAAAGAAAAAGCAATGGCCACGGTGACAGCCCTAACCTCATAATCAATATCGGGGAAGTTTACACGCTTGTTTTTGAATTCCTCTGTATGTGGTTCCAGCATAGCTGCGAAAACAGGTGATCGGGCCGATAGCACAACCTGATGTGCAGGCATTTCCCGACCTCCGGCAACTACTGTAAAGTCCGTTAAACGACCTTCCTTGTAGATCACCTCCAGATCTCGTGCTATCTGAATATTCAGTATATAGAACTATGAAAGAGAATGTTTTCGATGAGAATACAATTGCAGAGAACATTTAAGCAAAAAGCAATGATCCAACCTATGCAGACTTTCAGACTTAAAGTGGAAATGAATGACATATTTCATCTGAACCATCCTTTAGCTGACAAGAAGTTAAATAACACTTATAAAAACAGTGCCATCTATCTTCCATATACCGTACAACATCGAGTTGAAACCCCTTCAACAAAGGCCCACTCTCCTCCTAACTCTCTGGCATAGAACATGATGCGGGCTCCTTCTATCTATTACAACCAATCCGAGTGCATTTCTTGAATATCGGTTAATATCTGAAGATCGCTATCAGTTTACTATTCTAATGGTTGGTACTCTGCAGTACACATCTTTCCCATGAAAATCTTTCGAAGGAAGTCCTGCCCCCTTCGTCCTGCAATTTCCAGCTCTTCAATAACTTCAAATCACTCTCGCCGTCCACGAGATTCTACAACCCTCTCCTCTCCAACCGTCAAAGAAAGGAAGTAGCAAAAAAGTTCATGACTTCCATTGCTCTGATCCATCAACATGGGGGATCAGCACGACTCCATAACAATTGTCGCTTTAGCCGCTTTCAAATTCAACTCCCTCTTCGACTGAGTTCGCTCCCTCCCCTTCCCTCTTTCTACTAATAAACTGATAATTCCCATCCAACTCATATTTGTCCTAGATATAGTAGAGGGGGCCATCTCATTAATACTTGGCTTCACTAATCAATGCGAACTGCTGTGGCAATCAACCAACCTCGGCAGGTCTTGGTTCGGGTAGTCCATTCTGTCGCAATGACTGGCTGCTCTTCGTGACTGTATCGAAGGTGATAGTTAAGGCAAGCACCAATTGCAGTTCATCCTGCGGTTGGATATGACTCACCAGAAGATCACGTCTGATGTACTCGAAATAGCCATGCAGCTAAACAAACATATTTCTATTCAACAAACACACCATTTACCTAGAATGCTAAATTAATACATTACAAATAAAAGAAAAAATTGGATCTCTTTCCCAAACTTCAGAGAAAAGTACTGCAATCATCCCTTTACTTCATCCTTAATCTTAATTAAGCTAATCGCTGTCCCCATAACACAAGCGAGGATACCTGTTGGGTTCCCGTGTAGACAGTCGTTGGTGCCTCTTCGTTTTTCGCATTGAAAACCGAGAATTTAGCTCGATATTTCGCTGTATTTGTGTTACAGAAAACCTGAAATATACAAATGTCAACTGTCAAAACTGACTGAAACGGAGAAAGTATGCATTTACTAGTTACTTATTATCTATTTAAAAAAGCAGTTCAAACCCCAATACATACATTAACATCTGCTTAAAAATATATACCAACAAATGCATACGGCAATTCCCTTTTTTTAACAAAAATTTCTATGCCCATGAACAATCATTCATATAATACCATGTTCCTTTAATGAATCGCTTTCGAGATCCACTATATACCCGTATATATACATATATATGTATATATATATATGTATAAATGTACATATATATGTGTATATATATACGTCTATGTTTATATAAACAAATACTTCTTTACCTGTTTACATAAATAAAAATTACCTGGAAGAAGCTGAAGTCTTTGTTGGATTCCTTATTCCCTTGTGGGTGCAGACGGATACGAAAAGTGAGATGACTACCGTCAAGATTCCCTGTCGGAATTGGCTAAACAAACAAATCAATCGATCGAACATCAAGTGTAACACCATAAACTGAGCACTCCTCCACCACCTTTCCAGATAAACCACTCCACCACCTTTGATCGCTACTTCCAGTCGCCTTTCGCTCATATAAATATATATAAGTCAACCACAGTCAAATAAAAATAAAATTTGGACTAAACAATTAAGAATCTTTACATTTAGAATGAATAAAACTTTTGCATGTGGCAGGTAAACAGCATAAATTTTGCAGGAAGTTTGCAACGATTTCCGATGAAATCTGGAACGAATCGGCTTAGAACAAAACTAGAACAATTTGGCATTTTTCGATGATTTCCTTTGAAGCTTTTATAGTAAATCTCAAATTCTGCGCATTACCACCAATTTTTTTCATCGCTTTCACTCAGCTTGAAACATAAAAGCTTTCGATTTATGCCAACTGACATGAAAATGTAAGGATTTGCAAAAAATCCTACTCAAAATGGGCAGGGACGGAACATGAGTAAAGGAGGGAGTCAGTACAGGTAATCATGAAAAGGGGTAACGCGTGAGGACGGTGGGAGGGCGGAGGTGCTAACACCTCCCAGTGAGGCAAAGGTGGGACCTGGGCAGGACTACTCAAGTAAGAATTGTATCCTTTCTCCTAGCATTGCTTCATCATTAATGCAATTAAGTGGCGGTTATTTACTACTGCCTTAAAAAGATTTAAAAAACGTACAAAAGAGCGCACCGTTTCCTTGACCTTGACAGACGTTTCCAAATAGCGGCATTCGCACTGTGAGAAGCCGCGAATGGTCCAAACATGTGAATGTTGTAGTGATCGGACCTCGGTGGTTGACCAGCTGTCCGAGGGACGTAGAGGTGCGACAATATCGGCCATACCACGGCCCGGCACCCCCTCTGCAAATAGATAACCTTATATCCCGTCTTCGTTTTCCTCTTCGTTCATATACAACAAAAAAATTAACTTGGAGAGCATGGCAGTTCGAGCAGTTGGCCCACACGTTACGGCAATCCCACCTTATCGTAAGGATCGAAGAAACATTCATATGGATGCACATTTACTCAAAGATCATTTCCAGAGATGAAAAATTGCCACTTTTAACTATTGCAACAACCCACTTCCCACAAGTGAAGTTAACTCCGTAGAGGGGCTAAGACACCAACTTCTACTCCGATTCTTCCCTTCTCCCACCAAATATTCTTCCTGCCAAAGTTGATCGCTTTAGAGCACGATAGAGCGATATTTCTGACGGAAATGTTAAGTGTAAATACCATTTTGGTGTGCGGTCTGAATAGCTGTCTTCTAATGAACCAATGAATGAATGAAATGAACAACTGTATCATTAATGAGGTAGAGAGGGTGGGAAACAGAGAATGAAACAGATCTCACTTATTAAATAAAAGTTCTTACTAGTGAATCATAGCTTTCCTTAGCGCAACATCATCTATTCATTTGTCAACGAAAAAAATATTAATGTGCTTAACAAAACAAAAAGCATCGATGCGATCAGATTTTTGAAAGAGTAGAAGGATGCCCTATCCATGATCATAGATGTTCGATGAAACTTGTCTTGGGGGAGGGGGAAGAGCAAGGAAAGAGGGGACGGGAGGGAGACGCCAAAGGAGAAAAACTTCTGCTCGGTACTTATTCAACTTGTCAAACTTTTCAGCGATCTATCGAACAAAAAATTAAGCACCAACTAGCGGCACCGTCACCGCAGATAAACATCTGGTCGAAAGGATGTTCAATCCTTATTTCTTTCCATTGTGTTTTCCGGCTGGCAACGAACTGAATGGCCATCTATCTTCCTATGTCCCTCTTCCCATCCACCCCTTCCGGTCCAAATCGTCCCCATCCGCTAATGAATTTTTGTTAACTTCGATGCAACTCTTTTTTGCTTTCTATGCGGGATCTCCTCAAGAAGCTTTGTACTTTTTCCACAGGAATGCGCCTCCTCATAACACACCACCTCAATACTCTAAAATAGGCACAATTCCCCGTTCGGGAGGAGGAAAAGGTCGTTAGTTCTGTAGACCGAAAATAAGGCAAAAATTTTGGAAAAAAAAACATAAGAAAATTTATAAATAAAGACGAAATTTACATAATTTTCCTAATGAATTCAAGTTTCCATCAAGAAATGCAACTTCCTCATAGCTTTTTTTCAGAGAATAAAAACAAAAAACACGAAAAATTTAACAATACTTCATTCAAATGATTTTAAATAATTTTAGCATGAGATGAAAATAAATTAAAATAAAATAAAATAAATCACCTTCCTCTCCACTCACTGAGAAGCTAAGATCTTCGCCCGACGTCTTGAAAGATATCTGCGATTAGAGATGATGAACAAATTTTCATGCAAACTATATCCGAGGAGAAAAATTGAATATAGCGCTTGAGTTCCTATCAGACGAATGCTCCTGAGAGAAAAAAAAAATGCGCTTAATAAATAAAAATAAATATGCATAGAACGTAAGATATCATAAATCATGAAAGAATACTTATATACTATCAAAAATAAGAAACTAATCAATAAATAAGGAAATTCCTGTTTGTCTAATCTCGCTACAACCATTCCCGCGCCCCCCCCCCCTTTCCCCATTCGTATTGGGGTGGGTAAGTATTCACGTTTTCCGCAGGTTTTATTCAGTGCTATGGTCTGAGGGTGAAGGCCTTGAGTACGGCTCCGTTCCATCTCCTTACCCCCAAAACTATCTCCACCCTTTAGCAAGTATCTCTTCGACAGCCAGAAATGTACCTCAATTACCGAATGCTCTTTCAATATCCCGCTTATGACTTCAGCGAAATTCACCCATAACACAACTTAACCTCTGAACAAGCGCAACAGGTGAACACAATTTGCACAGACAACAAATACAGCTGCATTATCTAAGATGTTTAACCTCTACAGTCGTCAGGTGTGTGGAAAAAGGTAACGGCAAAAAAAGATTAGATGCTTCGAAATGAGCATTACATACATCCCTATTCCTGAACCCGACTGTCAATAAAGTTATGGCACTCTCAAGAATGCCTCAGAACCTACTCTACCGATATGGCGTGGATACTACTCTTCTCCGAGGTGTTAGCATTTATCAAGGAGTGGGCACTATTGACACGGTGAGAGGATACCCAACATGCACATAGATTCAGTGACAGTTGTTGCCCACTGATAAGAAATTACAAAAAAGAGCAAAATCTACAGAACAAACTTAGTACAGAATATTTTTCATAGGAAGCGAAAAAGCGTGGAGGAGGGAGGGGGATGAGTGAGACTCTACCCGAGATGGGGAACTGAATTTTGCCCAAGGATAATCTTGCCCGAGGGTCGGGTAATGGGGTTCTTTTTGACCGCAGTAACATGTCATGAAGAAAAAAGAGAAGAAGACATATTTGTTGGTAAATGAGCGATGAAAACTTCATACGAGTGAACAAATTAGATACAGCGGAAAGAAATGATACAGTACGGCTATAAACGATGATAAGCAGACGTACAGCATTAAAAAAACACACACACACACACATAATTGTCACCGCTGCGAATTAGTGAACCAGTTCGATGGACCGGAAAAATTTCTATCCAGTTCCGAGGTCTGAAAATTTTCTAGATGGAAGAAAGGATATGGAAGTAGTTCTTACTCTCCAGTCTAGATTCTTCTTGTTAGACCCTAACCCCTCCACCCTCCCTTCACTTGCCGGGGAGCTTGAGATCACCTTGTTAACCCTCACTCCCGCTCCCTCCCCTTCAGCTGCCGGAGAGCTCGAGATGACATGATTCCGGTAAGAAGTTTAACAATTGTCTTATACGTCCTGCACAACCTAAGGTCACTCAAACCTTTATTTCATTCAGTTGAATTCAGACTCAGGTGTGGAAGATCGATGATCAGCATCTACAGAGCTACATTTTGCTAGAGATTTGTGCTTAACGATTTATATAATATGCAGCATTGATGTAAATAATCAAAACAGTGAGTGTATTTTCTTTATACTATTTAATGGGCTACTTTTGCTTTGCCAACATAAACCAAAGGTGTGCTGCATTTATAAAATTCTGGTACTAGACATCACTAACGCTTAACATCGACAGACTGCAATGGGTACAATGGAGGGTGACGGGAAACGAGCATGGTTTGGGTAGAAATTCGGGTAAAAATTTGTGTTGTATTTCGCTAAACACACCACAAAGATAAGGAATAGAGCTATAACGTCTATATAAAACCATAGTAACCTTTAAAATAGCAATAAAACAAAAAGTGATTTCCTTCCTGTAAAACTTGCGCAATACCGGATCAATCCGCAACGGTAGTCTACCACGACTAATCGGTGATCTTTTAAAGCAAATAAACAACAGGTTATAATACCACCCGGTGGGAAATACAATTTTTAAGAACCTGCTTTTACCGGTAGAATGCTCACCCATAAGTAACTTCAACTCTTTCACCTCATATTCACAGTGTCATTCTCAAAACGATACTATATTTTATTTCTTCATCGCCCAAAAATATATATCTGCCCACCCATTCTCTCTATTCAGGAGTCGCAACCCCCCCCCCTCCCCCCCCTCTGCCTATTTTTCCCTTTTCACCTCCTAGGTTTGCCAACTAGCATCAACAACTCATCAAACCTTTTGGCCAGGTAAGTGACCACAAATACCACAATCAACAGGTACTCTGTTTACCTTCTTCGACAAAACAGTATAAAACCATTTCTGCGGACATTTCCGCCGACATATGCTAATAAAAGAAGAGTACAATATTTTCAGACCGATCAACATCACTCACAGGTCATTCGAAGCTTTAACCTCCCTCAGATCATTCCTTGTATGTTGCAATCAGTTCGAAGGTGACAATAATTGGGAGCATGCCCAGCATTACAGTATACTCTATCGCTAATCAGAGAATACCTCAGGATTTCTTTTTGAATAAATTCAAAATACTGTAGCTAAAAAGCATAAATGAGGATTTCTATCTTCATTTATTGCTCATTCTAAATGTTTCAAAGCCATCAGATAGGAGTTTAATAGGCAAATATTTTCGCATTGGTTATGCCCATTTCCCAGATTAAGACGATTTTATTCAGTTGAATACGGCAAATGAAACCTTTTGAAAATTTTTTATTTATTAAAAAAAATTTTTTTCATTTATTAAAGAAAAAAAAAGCTTTACTAAAGAAAATTTATATTGGATAAAAGACTAATGCATCGCATATTATAAGAACTAATGAAAAATACTTCAAAAAGATGCTATGTGAAGTGAACAATTCATATGTAATAGAGAAGCGTCTGAAGTGAATTTAGCACTTCCTACTTGAGAGTATATTCCGAACGAATGAGTCATCTCCTCCTCGAATAATGTTCTCTTGTTTCATCAAAGTAACATTTTGCCTGATTCTATTCTTGTCATGACGTCATCGATTACCTATCATGACGTCATCGATTATCTATCATGACGTCATCGATTACCTGTAAACACGATGATTTAACGCCTCACTTTTGCGAAACTGCATTTCTTCGAACTCCACTGTTGTATGGTCTGATGCATAGAGGTTCAATATTAAAATATTGTTGTGTGCTATGAATGATTTATATAACTGTTTCGTGCGCTACTGCACCCCCCCCCCCTAACCTCTCTTCCTGGCTGCCTGAAATTCCCCTACCCCTCCCTCCCCCCAATTCCTCTCCTCCCGCACTGATCAACTTTCATTCGATTGATACGAATATGTGCGATTGAGTTCATTTATTCGATATAATGGAAAATAAACACTTTACGATATGTGACCTATTGCAGCAATGATTAGCCCATCGAGCGGAGCCGAGTGACGTGAACGTGCAGCCGGTTGTCACGTATTCTGCACAGCTGCTGAGAGTATTCATATTCTTACATTTGACACTAATTAATGAATGAATGATCCACTTATCGATTGAATAGTGCGAAATTACGATTATAGTTTTAGTCGTGTTCGCATATAAATATATTAAAGATGAGTGGTGATGCTTATTTCTTCCGTTGATAAATCTTTACATATCAACGATTCATTTGAAGCGAACATATTTCATCGACGTATATAACGAATATTAAAACAATAAATCAATTTTCTTACATTTATATATATATATATTTTTTTTTAAATTTGGCAAGCTTCCAGAATGTCCACTCTTGTATTTGAAAAAAGGAGTTGAATTACTTTTTGTGCGAGCAATATTCATTCGGATTCTTTTATTAGGGATAATCCAATACAAAAATACTCGATGAGAAAATTTACTCATAATTGAAAAACGAAACTTCAATTCAACAGTTCATATCGACCAATGCAGAGGCAATGTTGTGTTGGCATTTCATTAAAGATTTTATTTTTGACAATTAAAAAGAGTCGAGGATTGAGTTGGATATTTCCGCTTCAATATTTAAACTTGAAGATCGAAAATCGATTGATTAGCCGGCAGCAATTTGGAGGTGATAACATTACCACCACCTTTTCCTTATAAGATAATCACCTCCAAGTGCATCCATTATAATTCTTTCTCGTTTTTCCTTATCAATATTGCCCCTTTTGGTGAGTGTATAGATGTATGGATCCCTTTCCATTAGATAATGTCGCATTGGTGATTCAATGTAGAGATCATCGTTATACCTCTGAAATTAATTCATCAATTACCAAATACTTTTGGTTTATTTATTGCGATGAAAATTTATACAGAAAAAAAAAACGATATATTCATATGGAAATCTGCAGTGAATTCATAGAACTTAAAATATCCCACACCAGACGATTCCTGAAATGCCAAGCAACGGTTACGGTATCCGGAAATTGGGTTCTATGCCACTGTGCAGTATATAATATATAATTTTTCATTTTATTTTTTTTAATTTAACTGTTTATTATTCAATCAAGACATAAATATTGTCGATAACAATATTGCCTTTGCGAGGACAAAGCCACAAAACCAGGGAAGGGGTCAGTAGATGTGGTACTCCCCTTCTCCTAGTAGAGGTGGTGCCCTTCCTTCCTCCTAAGTAGGGTGGTACTTTTCCCTCCTCCCCTGTACAATCAAGCAAATTCCGAATGAAAATTTCTATTTCCGCCTCTAATTCGTTGATCATTCACGATTGATGTTATGAAAGGAGTTATTCGAACACATGTTGATTTCATTTTTTAAACCCTTAGGACGTTAAAATACGAACCATTACAACTAATTACCATTTGAAACGATTTTTTCTCCCATTTCCTTTAATTAAAATTTTCCTGTATAATTTCTCCCTCACCAAAAAATTTGTTCGAATTGAAAAAAAAAAATCTGTTTATTTCGTTCTCTGACTATCACAATAACTGTTATAAGTTGGGTTTTTTTTTTTCATTTTTTTTTTCGTAGATTAACCAATCATTCGTTGAATAATTTATAAAAAAACGTTTTTTTTTGCTTAAAACAAAAAAATCTTCAGCAGTTCAGCCGATGTCCGGAAATTTCTGAAGAATTCGTTGATCAAGCGATCTGATCAATATTGATTAGAATTTCTAATCGATTCAATCGACAAACATGTTAAACTTCTCATCTATTTTCATCGATTATAATTGAAATAAATTTTCATCTCATAAATAAAACGAAATATAACGATGTAATATAAAACTCATTCAAAAAAAAAAGTCGCATCTCAAAAATTTTTGGTATATTTCCTATTGTCAAAGGGAATATCATATAAAATTCGATAGCTAAAATTGGTTTTATTTTATTTTTTTTTTTTATTTTTGGATTTTATTGACTACAAAATAATATTCTCTTATTATCGCTGTATAATAAATTATTTATTTTCTGTGTGCATTAATCATATCGTTGCCTCATCGATATAAAATTTAATCAACACAAAAGAATTCTTTGCTCATTATTGGATAATCTAGAAACCAATAATCCCCATATTACCTAGATGGAATCTTTCTATGCTTTGAAACGATGCTATAAATGATGACTACTGATAAAGATATAAAATAGCGCTAATGCATGATGGTTTTTTTTATACCGTATTTCTGATATAGGGTAATTTTTTTAAACCATATTTCCGGCAGACTTATTTTTATTTAATATATTTCTGGTGAGGTTAGCTATTTACCTCTTTACCATATTTCTGGTGGAGTTATTTTTTTTCAAAACCATCTTTCTCTATGTAATAAATCGAAATAAACATATTCCATTATTGAAGAAAGTTAGAATGAAAAAGAGAAAAGTGCACTAATCAACGGCAGCCGTATGGTAATTGGTTTTTTTTTTTTGGCAATCCATTGTTTTTAAAGTATCATCCCGAGTATATCACCATCCATAATTTGCTATTCGGTATTTTCAAATGTGCTCAATCTCTTTATTTTTGATGCTAATTTTCTAACTATCGTTGGAAGTATCGCTCGAAGCAACTCTTAGTACCTGATCGTGCCAATCATCTGCCAACTTAATTCCCTGGCCAAAAAAAAATGCATAGGTAACTTCTACAAAGCGTTTTATGAGTTTCAAATCTATAAGATGCCAAGAATTGAGTAGAATCAATCACACTTCATAAATAATATATAAATATAAAATTAAAAGAGGAAATGCCAATAGGTTGAAACAGCGTAACCAAAATATTTCAGAAATAATTCGATGAAGAGGAAAACCCTCATCTAATACTCTTTGATACCTTTTTTGGTTATTAAATAAGGATGAGTTGACTGAAATACAAATGGTAAATAAATAAACAAATGAAAATAAATCCACCAACAGCAGTAGTGAATCTCTTTCGATGTTTTCAGGATAGAAGTGTTAATGATGCTGTTGCTAGGCTTTAACCAGCCAAATACTATCCCCGTACTGTGATTAGAGAAGCTAACAATTACTAGTATGAAATACTGGCATTCTTAAGCTAATTTCATGATTCGATTGTATTTGAAAGATTATAAGAATAAATCGATTGCATGCTGTGATACAACGTACAATTTTACACGACGAGGAAGTGGCGAGGGATTTGGTAGGTGGGAGGAAGTAGGGGGGGGGGGGGGGGGGGGGGGGGGNCGGAAGGGGGAAGGCAAGCCTTGTCGAGAGGAAGAATGCGTTAGACGAAAAGGTATTGCCAATATGATCAAGAAAAGATGCCTAAAAATTCTAAAAAGTATATGTCTGAATAGATGCTTGAATCTAACAAAAAGAAAAAAAAATTCATGATTTTTGAAATTTACTGAAAAAAAAAAACTGAATGAAAACATAATACCTGATTTTGATCAATTGATAGATCACACATCACTAATAAATGATTGTTTCCCAAGAATTTCAAAGAACAATTCCGCTGGGTATTTCCGAATGCCTTTACATATTAAATGTCTAATTTACTGATCAAGTGAAAGGTTTTATCGAACTAAAGTAACAGGATTAGGTAATCCTTGTTAATCTCTATTATTTCCTATTGCATTCAATTTGATTGCTATTGTTTTTAACGAATATATTCGAATACCACTATGAAGAGGATCGAATTTAGAATCGAATTCGATTAGTGATAAATTTTTTTTTGAAAAATTTATTCATGGAGAATTTTATATTTAATTTTAAATAAGAAATCATTGATAATAAAAATATTTTAAAAGAAATATTCGTTGAATTCATACGAAGTAACCTAATTAAAAAGCACTAATTTATGCAAGATTTCACCATGACAGATGAAAAGCTACACATTCTTATAGGTGGTAAATGTGAAAACTGCTATGCATCAAACAAATAGCAATCGATTGGAATGAAAGATATAAAGGAAATTATTAACAGCGATAATATAATAATATAAATAATGTGTTTGTCTTCGTTTGTCTGTCTGTTTGGCGGTTTCAACCGGGGGAGGGGCACTTAACATAGAACTACGGTATTTCCTGGACATATCATGAAATAAACTCCCGGGAGTTATAGACGCTTAAAGGAGCAATAATATTTTTATGTACCTTAAATTGATCAGATTTTCATTTTGAATTGGCTAATACAAAACAACGAATTATTTACGGATAATTTATAGCAGCAGTTTACGTACTGCATCGTTTATTGGCAATTTATGAGAGCGGTCGGTCAGCTGAGCGAAGTGCAAAAGTGCGTATCACTTCAACTTCTATCGTATGCTTCTCCAATTGTTCTATATATATTCAGGCGATCGGTTGAGACACCTTGATGCTCACCATATGATGCCTATATCATTCCATATCTTCGCTATATCCCATTCCATCCATAACTATACCTATGACGATATCTGCGAAGATTCGAGGTTTTTTTTTCTAATATCGGCGAACCATAGTCGATTATTTACCGCTCGCATAACTTTCCACTGCGCTATTGGGTTTGAGATGCTTTCACTCGAAATGTGGTGAATACATCGATAATTGAAGTGACATTGAACTCATTAGTGTTTCGTCTCATTTCGCAAAACAATTATGAAACAAAAATGAGAATTGTAATTGCGTAAGACCGATATTGATCATGGAAATTGCCAAAGAAATGTAATTGTTTTTAAGCTTTCGATGTTGGCAATGTGCCAGAATGTTAGCCAATTTGAAGTAAACATCATATTGAACAACTGCCATTTGCAGTAGGAACGAATTGAAGAAGCAACAAAAGAAAAAATATTTTGTCAATGAAGAAATTATTATCAAAATCATGCTAGTTTTTCTCTAATTAAAGATTTTATAATGGTTTATACGTTCCGGAATTCGAAATCACCTAAACTATTCCGGAATTTTCCTGAACTACCTGAATTGTTATTCCTGTTTACTTATTCACCGTTCCTGAAACAATTCGCCTAAGCGCCTTTATAAACTAGGAGAAATCAAATATTTTTAATAATTTTTAATAAGTATATAATTGCGAGAAATTGGCCCCGATAAGTGTTAAATGCAATTCCGTTCATAGAATAATCATTACGCAAATGGGAGATGAGCTGCTAAGATATGACTGCATCATACGTGACAACGAATAAAACATTCATAGTGATGCATATTTCAATTGATCAGTTTTTTTTTCGGCAATGGATTTTGCTTTTCGCTAGGGAGGGGGGTTTGGAGCTGTGCGGTTGTAAACAAATCTTTAGGAACCCTCGAATGTCCACATCTCCTAAAATTGATGCATCAAACTAGGATATGAAACAATAGATCATAATATCCTATATATTCTGCAAATTTCTTAACTTCTATCGCTTTCAAGTTGAAAATACCGAAAAAAACACACACAGAACGACACATATATGAACATACCGCCCATCACAAGTGATGACATCATAGTAATTTCCTTTAAGAAATGAACTTTTCAAAAATGCATAAAAATAATGAATGTTGTTGCTTAATATTCTTTCTTCTATGCTTCAGCGTGTCTAACCGAGTTAATGTTCTTGTTTTAGTACTTTGTGGGGGGAAAAAGTGTTCAAACGGTGTCTATATACCGTAGTCAGAAGGCATTTAAATTTCTTAATCATTCATGATATTCATATACGCGATACAACAGAGGAAACCCCAGCTGTCACAACAAGAAAAAAAAAAGTTGCGAGAGTGAGAAACTTACGCCTAATATTCTATATATAAATTGTAGAAAAACACAAACGTATAATAGCCTAAATTATGATTTGAAAAAATTTTTGTGACAGCTATGCAATGATCATAATAACAATACTATAGTAAGCAAATTTTTGCATAAATTAAGTGATTGTTTAGTTTTATATATGAATTTCTCTTAGAGTGATGAAGATGCACCCAATATGGCTGTAAAGCTAGATCTGTAAAGCTAATCCGTCTAGAAATTCTATAATCGTTGTTGATTTCCTTAAAAAAATCGCTCTGAGGGGTTCTATGAAAATTTTCCGCTTTACATTTTGGAGTATAAAATGCATTAGCCCTTCCCTATAAGAAATAGCATCCCTTAGTCAATGCATCATACTGTATTAATAAATACTTGTAACGGAAACGATGAAAGTTCAAATTCAAAATGCCAAAATTATGCTCATCAATGATTTCAATCGATCTCAACAACAAATTGAGAATTCAAAAATACAACTTCAATTCCTGCTGCCGAAATAAACGTTTTTTATTCGTTAACATAAATACGTCATAAAATTCATATACTGAATAGCTTTGACTTTTGATCAAAAAATGAATGCCACAAATCTTATGCAATTTAAAAAAAAAAATGGTTCGACAACCCCTGAAGCAAATAGTGAGCAGACAATTGATGAGCACTGAAACGACCGGGCATTACTAACTTAAATATGATGCGGAATTACTCAAAAAGATATGGAGGAAATTTTCAACTTAGAAGGGTTAAAATTTTTTTTTCATCTACTATCTTCAAAAGCCTTAGATTGCAGCAAACGAATTGCATCTTTATAACTATTCTATCTTTGCAGTTGAAAATAGCGGAAACCTACATGCATAGAAATACCTACTCGAATACTGTAATAAAAAAATCTAGAATTTATAATTATCAATAAAATCCATTCAATTATGATCGCTAATAACCCCACTATCTGCGTTATAGCTAATGTTCGATATTCGAGATTTCAAATCTAAAATGTTAAAATTAAATTCCAACCAATACTGAATAATTGAATGCAAAGCATAAAAAATTAATGTCAAATGTCATCACCTCAACAATATACCATTTATATATCTTTTGACGCCTATTAAATATTTTACTGATTCGATGAAATGTATACATATCATGAATATATGAAAATAATGTTGCAAATGTTAGTTCAATATATCTATATTGGTGAATTTTTGCATATCTGTTATGTGATATGATATGTGTATAAATTATAGTGTTCTGTGATATCATATCTGTTAATATATGAAATTAGTGTTGCATATCTCTATTATTTCAATTAATTTAATTATTTTATTATTTAAATATTCAATATATGCTGAAATATTTTAATAGTTTTTTTTTTTATTTTTTTTTTTGCTGTCCACTTATCAATACCCTTAGATTCGACAATCAATCTCAATCAAAAGGGCTGGATTTGAAGTAGTTCGGGGCAATCGTCGCATGAAATCAAAAGAAATGTACCAGTAATAAATAACGCCAAACGAAGATTGCAAAAAAAAACATTTCATCGACACTGATTGAAATTCTAATTCTCTGCTAAAATTTATGAAATATGCAAAAGTAAGCTATCAGTCATTTGTACATTCGTTTAACATTGAAAAGTTCTTTTGCTTTTTGAAATGGACCACACAATAAGCTTATTAATTGCAACATTTTTCAGCACATAATGAAAAAAGAATCGTAATGGCAAATGATTAAATTGTCTAGGAAGTTATATAGGAGTTGGTTTCTAAAGTATTTAGAAAGCGTGACTTCAGGAATGATTCCAATACGACTCCAGGAATAGCTCCAATTTTTAAAGGTAAATTATATTTTTATACGTTTGCCTTATGCGATTATGATTCAGAAATCAGTAAAATAATGGTACTTAAATGAGTTCAATTTGTGTGCTATAATGTGGTAAATATGCGATTGTTCTGCACAAAACGCGTTTTTTTTTTTTTTTTTGATATTTAGATTAGCAGTAAACATAAGTGTGCATAGCGCCCGTGTGTGAGCGAAGCGCTCGAGGAATCTGGAGCCTGATGCATTAGTTCACTATGTTGGCTCCTCTGCGGAGCTGATTTTATTCAGCTCAGTGAGAAGGATATACACAATCCTTCTCTTCAGAGAAGACCCGTGTTGCCCTACTATAAGACGAAAGGTTTAATTGACTCATATGTAAAGTTGCATAGAAGAGGCAGGTGAATTGGCGTGATCAAACCTGGTCTATATAAAAGCGAATTATATGGCATCTTTCCATAATAACATAGGGGGATAAGTTGGAAAGTGCTTTAAGGGATAGATTGTGGTGCTATCTTTAAGCTCAAATATCTCCAATCGGAGCACCTTTGAGGCGAATTCCATAGTGAAATCGAAGTCATTCTGCCCATTCCAAAGTTATTACCATAATGTGTTAGATCATCGAATACAGCAGCCACTTAATCGGAAACTTCAATGCATGCGGCAAACAGATCCACAATCCTCACTTCCTTATCTGATCTTGGCGACTATAAATTTTTATGGCCGACAGTTAGAAGAGCAATTATTCTTATTTCATGATTTCAACTATATGTCTTTTACGTTTAAAAGTTTAGCGGTAATGAAATAAGCGATGCAAAGAAATATGCAAATTCGAGCAATTATCTATTCATAATCAATCACTACACAATTATTGACATTTTCGTTTCTGATTCTCTTATATTATTCTCTTATCTCTGCTGATTTCACAATGATTTTCCACTATTTTTAAAAAAATTTACATATAGCATTGCTAAGTACAAACATCACTGCATATTGCAATAATTTCTTCAGCTAAATGACTGCAAAAAAATTTGAAATTGTACATAATAAAGCCAAGAGAGTAATTACAATTGTATCTATGTTAGAGATCACAATTCTTCGAATCAACTTCAATCATTTGTTCGCTTATATTGCCAATAGGCATAGACGATATGCCGAATATTCTTAAATAATGAAATAGAAATTTCTGTTCTTGAAGAAGACAGCAAAGTAAGCTCCAACTTAAAAAGTGCTTTTTTTGAATTAATTTCCCAACAAATCCTTCAGTAAACAGATTCCTATTACTCGAATTATGTTCTTATAAAGAGTGCAGTCCGTTTACCCATCTGTCAACATTGGATGGTAATCTAATTAAATGAAGTGTTCCGTTCTCCGCAAATTTGTAGTAGAGGTCTTGATTCACTACGTTGCGATATTTGAAACGCATACTGCATCCATGAAAATATATTATTTCCATTTTAAAACATTGAACAACCGAAAGTGAATTAAAAATAAGCAATAATCACTTAAAAATAACAAAGATTTCTTTGCTAATATTACAGAAAGATTTAAAATTCACAAGGTTGCATATCTATAAACATAACACTGCTACTTCTAGGTAACCCTATATATATATATATATATATATTTGCATGAGAAATTTGCTGCTCAAACTACCCAACGTTGTTGTCGGAAATCAAAGATGCCGTCATTGATGGAATTCGCGAACATGTAAGAATCCAGACTCTCTTTGATTTATCCATTACCAGAAACATCTCGCGTATATTCTTTGCAATTATATCATAAGAAATTCGCCATCGAGTCGTTTGAAATGCAAGTGAATGTGATGGTTAGTGTTATATTGCATAAATGTATTCCTTCATTGTTCTGTTTTTATTAGGAATTAAATAAAATAAAATAAAATAAAAATTTTATGACTTGTGCAGTTCAATTGTTTTCTTTTGCATAAGTCTACTCGAAAATAATTTGCATTAAAGCGGAAAGCGTTATGCTTATATAGTTTCAGTAATGATATGTAATGCATTTTATAATAATATGGTTCATTAATTATGTTTGTGCTGAATGTAATCACGAGATAAGAAGTTGATATGATAACGTTATCACGAAAATTGCATGTAGTCATATTTCTAGACTGATATTATGGTGAGATTCTGATATTTCAGTTAACTTTTAAAAAAAAATTCATTTAATGTTTCAACCTTTTCTATAAGGACTATCTATTAGGCATTAATAAATTTGCATAAAAATAAGAAAACAGAAAATCCCTCATATCAAAAAAGTAAATAAATAAATAAATACGTAAATAAATAAATAAATAAATAAATAAATTAATTAATAAATAGATAAATAAATAAATAAAGACATACCTCAGAGGTGACTAAAGGTGATGAGTATAAAATAGAGAGAACAACGAGCGAAAACACCAGCTTAAACATCCTCAACGTTATACAATGCACATTCGTCGTCACTAAATAGTCATCCTCTAATCGGGTACCGCCCATTGCGTGTGCAATCCACCACCACTACCAATGCATTCCGTTAATAATCCTCATCGCTTTCTTACGTCATCACAATTCATTGTGTTCACTTCTATAAGTTGAATTTTTTTATTTTTTATTGTTTCCATATTTCATTTAAGTAGTTATCATTGTTTTTATATTATTAAAAGAAATAAACTTTCTTAAAGACTACGCGATGTGAAATTTTTGATTGTATTAATGAAATTAGCAAACGACGCATGAGTCAAGTGTTCAGCAAATGAGCGGCACCCACGTTTCTTTTGTTGAAACTTTCAAGCAATCTTTGAAAAAGTTTCTTCTCAACTCACTAAAGGTAATATGTTACTTTTTAACGAAAAGTTATGGATTCGAGACTTGTCTTACTTTCTTTTTAAACTTATTATACTTCATGAGTGCAGCGAAATTAGCGAATTCAATGAATACAAAGGGAATGGGAGGTTCGTGATGATCTTTTGGAGGATGGGGGAAAGGAGGATGGTCGCATCACACAGTTCCAATATTTTCAAGATTATTTGCGACCTGGACTTTCATACAAGTCCTTATCGTCTCACACTGATCAGTAGATCTCCGAAGAGTACAATGGTTTAAAATGTATATTGCATTACAAAGTGAATGTGTTTCAATTTGTTTCGTCAATAAATATCCCACAATTGGTATGCTACTATCATCGAAGTGATATTCACAATATAATCATTCAATTACATAAAAAATATCTTCTTTTTTTTCCAAATCGCTGACCTTGTACAAGTAGAAACGATTCAAAATTAATCCCATACTAATATTGGCTCTAGGCTTGTTACTAATAACACGCCTAACAAAGAATACTTTGCTACAAAATTTCCTCTGATAGGCCAAACATTTGCCAAAGATTTTAAAGCCATAATAAAAGTATATATAAGTATTTAATTTCATGAATTTTATGAGCAAAACAAAGTTTTCAGTGGGAGGAAAAAAAATTTTAGCTCATGAGAGTGCTTTAGCAATTGACGAAAACAAAACGTTTTTCAAGAAAGCTAAAAATTTAAAGTTTTTCGAATAAGATATCATCGTATGATTGTATCGTATCTCTTTCGCTTACAGTATATTTTGCATTTCTTTTCCTAAAATCATATAAATATGACATCTATCTTATGCTCTATTACTCTCTAAACGTTAGTTTGTTCTCTTATATGCTTAATATATAATATCGATATTTTCTAAAGCTTTTTTTCTTTATGTTTTATTAGCAGTATGTTCAATGAACGATAGGAATGCATTTACTTGCCGTCTGAATATATGCAGCCATATTCGATAAAGGATTGCATAAAAAAGAAGCATCAAATGAATTGATGACAAGCTTATGTATTCTTTTTCCAGAAGAAAAAAAAAACAAATTACAGCTCAGACATATGAGGAATTTCCGGATTGGTAATCTTATAACGGAAACAATGAAGAGCAGGTATTTCCGGAATGTAATCATATGACGGAAACAATGGAAAGCAGGAATTTCCGGGTTGGTAATCTTATGGCGGAAACAATGAGAAGCAGGAATTTCCGGGAATTTCCGGGTTGGCAATCCAATGACGGAAGTAATAAGAAGCAGAGTTTAATGAAATGCAATTTAAATCCTATTTGAGGTGTCATTGTAGTGACCACCCGGTTGCACTCTTAAAACATGGATCATTGCCAATGACAGTGTTTTTCAGATGCGATGTTCAAATCAATGAAATTTATGCAACGTTGTCGATAATGCTTATGACATCTCTTCTAATTCAGTCAGGCGACGAAATTACAGTCGTATTTTATCATTCGTAAATCTCAAAGGTTTATGCACTTTCAATTATTCAAAGCTGGCATATATTAGAAGAGGGATTATATTGTCCATGGCATTTCAAAACCAATTCATTTTCAAGGGAGAGGGGGGGAGGGGTTATATATTATAAAGGAGGCTTATAAATGACTAGAGTACGGTACTTTTATAAAATAAAAGTTGAGCATTGCTAAAATTATGAAATTTATAGAAAAGATGACAGAAAGACGTTTAAAAAAAATTTTTTTTTTGCGAAATTTTCGAATGGCATCTACACGTAACGATAATTCGCTATATTCCTTGAGCGAATGACGAAAAAAAAACAAGCGAAATCTGACGACATCAACACAAATTTATTCTGACATTGAGCATTCTCTATTTCACTACAAAACGTGATTGTTGGACAATATTTAAAAAAATAAGACATTTTAGCGAATTAATTAGATGATTCGATCAAATAGAGTTTTTTCATTTTAACGATATATTTTCGATGAAAATTAACGAAATCATTTCACTATTTTCAAGTTTTACAAGAATAAGAAATATTTTTCCATAATAAATTGAATTTGCTTGAAAAAAATTCAATTTTTTTTTTTGAAAAACGAATCTTTCTTTGAGAAAGGTTCCATATGTGGGAAGCATTCTAAAACTATCTTGAAGAAATTTTCAGGACGAGGCTAAGAGGTTGTGAAGAAAAAATAGAAGACAATCCGGCAGTGTCGAATAATACTGGTAAAAACACGGTTCAATATCAGTTTTTGAAAGAAAAGAGAGTTTGGAGAGGTGAAGAGAGAGGAAGTTTTTAGGAAGAGGGAAAAGAGAGTTTTTGGAGAGAAGGAAAGAAAGTTCCTGGGAAGGAGGGAAGAGGAGTTTTCGGGGTGGAGTGAAAGGGAGTTTGCGGGGAGAGCATAAAAAGTTTTTGGGGAGAGTGGAAAGGGAGTTCTTGAAGGGAGGGAAAAGGAGTGCGCCCTTCTTGCTTTCCGTCAATTTAAATAAATATTTAATGTTATCAACGCACTAATAAAACTCACTACTTCGATGTCCTTTTGATGAGGGCATTTATTATTTCTCATATGATCGTCTTTCACATGAAATTAATTTATTATTTATTGTGGGCTTTTACAAAAACGCATTTCAGTTTTGTTGTTTCCGTTAGCGCGTCTGTGTGCTTGTATGTGTCTGTCTGTCTGTCGGTTCGATAGTGTCAGCTCAGAGAACAATGAGGCCTTAAGTGATGTAGTGTTCATCACAGGATAATCTCCTACTCTATAATCCAAGATAACCTCCCACCCTATAATCCACCACATTCATCCATCAGCTTCGAAACGATCCAAAGACATTTAAAGTCCTGAAGAATTGTGTGCACCTTATACCGATCAGATATTCATTTTATAGCGGTCGAGACATTAAAAAAAAAACGAATCTTCTGCAGATCATTTATGTGAGCGGTCGGCTCATTTCAAATATTTTTTGAAAAATTTATCGTCTTTTTGCGGTTCTTGAGAGCGGTTGGTTCGATGAACGAGATACGAGAGCGCATATCACATCAAAATTTCTTGCATATTTTCCTATTCGTTAAGGTTAAAGAGCGATTAGTATTTTATTCAATTTGATCATTTCAAGAATCTCTCAGGAAATTTTGTGGGAGATGATCGTTTTTGTTGAGTGTTGATGTTGAAAAAGTTCATTTTTCAATTAATAAAAGAAGGGAATTTGCAGATTTTTTAATTTGTGCATTTGAATGTTCCTCTTTCTCTTTTAATTTCACTCTTAACATATCAAACACTTGTTCCAACAATATAATATAAACGGCTGAATTCTATTCGATGGGAATGCAACATTTTACCTCACCTGATCACATGGGATGCTTAACCGAAAGGGAGGGGTTGACTATCAGCAGTTATGCGAACCTCATTTCCAAAGAAGAAACAGGTTTGAGAGATAATAGTGTTTCAAGAGAAACTTCCGGTAACTTTCGCTGCATTTAATGAGCGAAATGAGTTTATGAGAGGATGCTGCGAACTACTACCTTCAAAGGTGGCCGCCAATTCTTAGAATGGAGTAGAAAGGCGAGGTTTTTACTTAGGAGGGACAGAAATCGATAGCTGAAGAAATACTTAAATATCATGCTGTCATTTTGAAAGTATTGAAGCGCAGAGTAAATAATTTTGTTGAACGCTTTCCGCTTATGAACTGACACCGTCCTAAAAGCTGACGCAAAGATTAATTAACCTATCTGTCAACAAATCGTCCGAATAGGATGGAAGTTTACGCCCACACCTGGTCATTTCCGTCATGAACCATCTATGCCACCAGATAGTTTTTTCCGTTCGACGCAACTTTCCTTATTTCATGTTGTTCGTCTAGTACTCACCAACAAACCATCGGTCCTCTTCAGTATCGTTTAAGTCGAACGCTATCACGGTGCGCGCTATCAGGGCTGAAAATCAATGGCAGAAATAATCCAGTTCTAACTGGATAAGAATCTGAAATATGGTAAGCAGATCTTTTAATCATTCGATTATATTACCACATTTGAAGAGCATCACAAAGGTTTTTTGCAAAAACTCAAGTTCAGCCACTATTTTAACGCCGATAAAACCTTCGATACCTATTTGAATTGAGTGCGTTTCATGGGAAAGCGATTAGTCGAGTTCTGAAGAAAGTTTATATGCGAAAAAATAATAAATCTTTAAAAAACACCAAATATATAAAATGATATTTTCGCACTTGCGATAGTGAATTTCGTTGCGAATAATCCCAATTAGCATGCGAAAAAGTTAAGGGAAGCGAGCATTGCCAATGAGAACTCCGAAAGAAATTCGCTTGCGAATAGCTTTGCAAAACTCATGAACCTCTTGTTGCATTTAATGCAATCCTAAAAAAGAGAATTGAAGTGGGCATTTTCTTATATTATTAGTTTAGGTCGCATGCGAAAACTATGTGGTTATCCAATAGGTGTAAAAATGAAAAAAATTTGATGCTAACTGTCAAAAATAATGCGTCAAATGAACGTCACCTAGTGAAATCTTTCACCGCATTTTACTTATGAGGAAATCACATTAGCTATTGATCAGATGGAACTAAGCTGTGATTTGGGCATAAAATCACCTATACTTTAGGTACATTTTTTGTGAACCTATAAATCTATGATGCATCGGCCAAGTAATCCAAAGCTAATTAAGATCTGAAATTACCAGATCTATATTGGCTATCTGCAACGAATTTGTCGATGTAATTTATTTTGCTTGCACTTTCTATTACTTCAATAGGATAATAGCGGTTGCGAAGGCTACTTTCGCATTCGAATGCCTTCTCCCATGTGGATTTACTTTTCATAGTTAAGAGGTAGGGAAGAAAAGTTAATAACGAAACACAAATGAATTCACGCTGATATAATTAAAGTCATAAGACAATACCATCAGGAATTTCTAATTTATTATTTCTATAAACTGTTAATAGATGAAGGAATCTCGTCTACTTTCAAATAGCCTGTAGAATAATAAGATAAAATATAGGCGAAAAAAAACTGCTCGAAAATTGAGCATCACGTATGGAATTTGCGTTAACTTTTTTTTTTATTCATTCACGAGCAATATTTCATTGTTTACGTCACGATGAATTTTCTCTTCTATCAAGCATTGCCGCTATTTGTTGATAAATGCATTTCAAAGAATGTACTTATCTATGCATTAGACATATCGACATCTCTATCAGATGATGTGGAAAACGCAAACAAGAAAAGCACTAATGTTACATGGGGACATATTAACTCCAATTTGGAGATCTTTAATTCCTTTCTTTTTCGCTGAATTAGATATTAGAAATTTTAACTCCAATTTTTGGGGACATTAACTTCAATTTTCGCTGAATATTAGAAAAAATCATTTAAATTTTTCACAGTTTGCTTAGAAAACATAATCTTTTTCTTGTATTGTCTATAGGCATTACAAATGTAAGAATAACAACTAAGTAGAGATTAAAGAACAAATTGAAAAACAGCACTTTAATTGATCGCAGTTGTTAAGCGCTTGACCGTATTGTCGTACTTGTGCGCATTTAGATTTGGTATATTTGTTAGTTCAGCAACTTGAACTCGAGGTTTTTTAAAGTTAGAGTCACAAAATTTGATACCTATAATGCACATTACAGTATGACCTCTTAGATAAACTTTCGCATGGATCGGTCGAGTTTGAAATAAGTTATAAACTTTTAAAAGTGCCCATCCAATTTGCATGCATTTCGCGCTGATTCGTTTCTCAGAGCTCGTGAAGCGGTTAAAATAGAAGGTATTCAAATAATACGCGTCAAAAGTTGTATTTTTACCGATAATTGATGAAATTTGCTGATCTGGCAATCGGAATGGAAAAACAAAGCGCATATTGCACCAGCTCTTCTGGCGTGCTTTCCTCATTTGCTTTGGGTGAGGAGGCGTGAGTGAAAGCAAACCTAGGGTATATTCTTCATACAAAGATAGAATCTTAAAGTCCTCAAATTTAGTAAGTCACCATTGAAGTTATTCGTCATTTTTATTCTGAAGGTTTTTGCAAATAAATTTCAAAGTCCATCGATAAGTTATAAATTTCAAAGCCGAATTTCAGGATCGAGTTGAAATTTCAGTGAGGAGATTATGACTATAACACTTAGGCGATGGTTGAGTTATGGGACAACACATCCGCAACAAAATCGGATGTGACGGGGGAATGGGAGGGAGATGGTGAGGGAGGGAAAGGCTCTCAAATAGCTGATTCATTACGTTAGTGCCATGGATTGAAAAACTAAACGAAACAGCTGATGGAGTCTCATGGCATGAGTTCTCCCTTCTGTTTCCTCTTTTCCCCTTCGTTTCCTCTTTTTTTTTCCTCTTTTTTTTTCTGTTTCCTCTTTTCCTATCCATTGTCCCTTGAGTATGTTCGTTTAGCTATATTATTAATTCACAATAAATTCAGCCTGATTTATGCTTAGCAACATTTCCTTTCCCGTCCGGTCATTCGATCATGACAAAATCAATCCGGCATCGAACCTCTTGATGGCTGTGAGTCATAAAAATTTTTAAGTCGTTAAGGTACTAGGAAATTAATTGATATAGATGAGATAAAGGTGCAAAAAATGTTGGTAGTACTCTTATAAATTCAACCGATTTGTGGTGAGAAAGGGATGAAATTAGAATAGGTGATTTATAACTGAACGATTTTTTTTTTTGGCTAAAATAGTTGAGCGATACAATTTTTTTTTTTTTTCAGGGAAACTTGAACGCTAAACCGGTCGACGAAACATCTGGATGAGTGGGTTGACTGAATTATTTCGCAGAAAATCTCGAACATCTTAAAAGACATGAAATCACCTGAGATGCTGTCTCACGAAAAAAACTTAAGTTCCCATAATAACTGAAGAGTACTCTAAACTTTAGCGTAAAGCTTGGGTTTGAAGGTCGCTGAACAACGCAGCTTCCGGGGTGTCTGCATGAAGTCCACACAAGATTTAGGAAAGGAGACTGAAGCTTAAGAAATATGAAAATTTCAAAGTGTTTATAGTTTTGTAATGCAGATAAAACTTAAACAGTCAACCTAATACTTCCTGCTTTCCTTGTAAAAATGCAGCAATTTCTTGAAAATCGGTAAGATGCCACTTAGAAAATATTGGATATCGCCTTGGGGCATTAAATCAATCAATAATTAAAAAAACAGATTTTCTACTTCAATCAGATTATTCTTTGTTTCCCCTCTTGCCTCCCCTCTTGCCTTCTCCGGTGTTTGTTTTTTTTTCTTTTTGCAATTTTCTTCTATATATAAATCACCCAGTCGTAGTCTTTCTTTTCCATTTTATACCGTTACCCCGTATACAACCTTTTCCATTTTTTCATATCTTCCGAATTTCGGGGAATGATCGTTGAAAATTCTATGAAAAAATTGACATATGCAAATACAAAAAAAAAAGATTTTTCATAGGAAATTTTTAGTGGGCCAGAAAAAAAATTCCTTCGTCTGGAAATTTTGTCCGTCATATTGAAAAGTTTCCTTATTTTGCTGATCAGTGAAAACAGTGGTTTTAATCAATCCACATTTAAAAGAACGAGCCATTAATATGTCGCAATCAATGCGGAAATATTGCTCTGATTTTCTGTGATTTCTGAATACTAAATATCCTAGATATTTAATAAATTATTTAAATAAATTACGCAAATAAATTTAATAAAATCTCAACAAAATATGTAAAATAAAATATATAGAATAACACTTTCATGTTTGATTCGATTGTTCGAATCTTCAACATAAGCAGGATGCAAAGAATGAGTCTACTACCTTTAAGTAGGGTAGATGATTAGAGGATAAGATTAGTTGGCTATTGATGAAAAATCCTATCGAACGGTGACAATTACCTATCTAAACAATACAAACTCATAATTCGATTTCGAAAGACTGAAATATAAAAGTAGCACCTGAATTCACTATTGCTACTTTATGATATTTGGAAATTTTTGAATGAGATGCGAATAAAAATGAATGAAAAAAATGTCGATTCAACGAAAACTGAAGACTGCCCAATGAGAAAACTATTAAAACAGAAAATCGATCCCCATTGCACGAGCCGGCTTTCTACATCAGTGTGTATCACATCGCTAGTATATAAACGAGGCAACTAACTGTCTCAAAAATCTGGCCAATCGATTCAGCTCTACTTTCCAGTTGCTGACCAATGAATGCTCAATGAATAGGTCATCGATAGATCGATGCGTCAGCTATCGTTGGCGGTACCGCTGGGTGGAAGAGGATCAACCCATCCGGTTCGACCTACGCAATTTTATGGATTGCTGCGAGGTTTTCTGTTCATCTGTATTGCCCGCTTAGGCAACTGTATTACTCATAAGGTACGGGTGGTACAACTTGGAGGCATGATATTTCTTTTCATTAGTGCTTAATTCTGTTGAAACCTTCTTCTGAAGTGTATGAGTCTATTTGTGAGTAGTTTAAATCTTTTTAAGCACTCTATTAAGGAATATTTCAAATAAAGAACGAATCGCCTAATGAGCTCATTTAGATAATCAACTATTGTTGTCGTTATAAATTGTGAACAATGTTTTTGTTTTTTTCTCTGTCGATCTTTACATTCAAATAATATAAATACCCACAACCCATTCGAATGTTTTTTCCACTATCCATCCCTTAGGGATACGAACATCGAGCATTAGTCCTGTGATGAGTGAACCCAACTGATGTTTTGTTGCTGATTACTCATTGCACTCTAATTTTTTACTGAGGACCAAAGATGCGTAATGATTAAGAGTGACGTAGAATTTGGAATGCGATCGAATGATTTGAGGTATTATCGTGCAGTCGGGTGGATATTGAAAGAAAAAAAAAGCAACAGGAATGGGAGGCTTAAAGACTTCCACAAGAATCGTCAGGTGGAATTATAAGCAGCACCTGAATGGGTCTAAAATTCGCATATATTCCACAATCGGTCGATTCGCTGCTTATCGGTCACATTTGAGAATACATCAAAACGAATCTTCTATAGAAGCTTTTCGACTACTTTGTTCCTTTACCATTCGAATCTCTCCAAGCAGCATGATTATCAGCTAAATCAAGGCTTTCAATAAACACCACACATCTTTTGGGATGTTCCAATGATATCAATCCCTTTGAACATTATCAATACCCTTATCACCTATACCACCTTGAAACTTTGGAAAAGTCGACGGCAGTAGGATAATCGAAAAGACGATAAAATGATTCACAACTTAGTGATATTCTTTTGTTATAGTCAGGTGTTATTCTGTAATTGCCTCGTCGACGATACAAACCACTAATTTAATTACACCAATGATCTACAAGAATACAGTAAATCTTTAATAAGAACGCATTGTCACCTACAGATAATTTACAGGAATAAATAAAAGAGAGAAAATGAAGGAAGATTGTGTTGAGAGATGTTTATTATAGTTGATAATATTATCATATCTATTAATAAATCATAAGTCGAAAATATCGATCAACGATGAGTAGAGTGGAGTATGTGCTTGTGATGCTGTTACCTTTAGAGGACTCTCCAGGATATGTATAATCCCATTGGTTGCAAGAGCGTCTTTTTCCTGAAATGAAATAAATTCCATTTTCTTAAAATTAAATAATTCCCAATAAAATGGCTTACTTTTTCCCACAGAATATCAATTTTCGATAAAAAGTCCAAATTTTTCAAAAAAAAAAATCTTGAATGCTTCAACAAGTATTAGAAATGCAATACCCACATAACGATTGATTACAGGGGTAACCTTCAAATGGTTAATGTTACATCGTCCAGTAATCTAAGTTTGGTGGGTCTTGGCTACAAGTAAAAAATTTGAATCTAATAGTGATGCTTCGCTATAGTAATGGTTCGGAAAACTATAAACCCAATTAGCCTTAGGGGGCGATGAGCATCACTATATTCGATTTCAATCCCATATTGAACAAAGGCTATAGATCGTTCACGAAATGACGTCATTTACTTGAAATTATGATAAGATGGATCTTATCCGAGATAATCTATAAGGTAAAATGCATCCAGTAAAATTAATGATAATACCTCAAGTTTACTATCACCAACGGTAATATAACCGGATTTTAATCTACCGGCATAAAACTCTCGTTGAAGATTCTCAAGAAGTTTCGGGTTATTGAAGCGATTATTCGTCGTATAAAGCTCTGATGAACAAATAAATCCTGCAATTGCATATGGTAAACCTTTACACTGGTGTAAAGAATCTTTATATATGGTGAGTTTTATGTGATAAAGGTGAAAGTAGTTAAATCTAGGTTAAATCTTTGTTGACAATCCATACATGATATGGAATCTATCATAGAAAAAAACATTAATGCACTTTGCACTTTTTTTTTAGTAATTTTATTAAATCGCATGCGCCAATAATGAAAACGAAACTAACAACTTTAATAGGTAGACTTACTGATACGCAATGTTTTGCAGTTATCCAACAGAAACGAAAATTAAAAGTTAGGATACGGTAGAAAAAAGACTTTTCTGTGTAAGATTTGCAGTGGCGATTGAATAATTCGAAATATGAATACAATGTTATGCGTAATTCGTTAGATAATTTATGAAACCGGTCGGCTAAGTGAGCAAAGTGCTGAAACACATATCCTGCCAACTCTTCTGTCGCACTCCCCCACTTTTTTGAGGTACAAACCGTTCTAGCTTTATTTTTATGTAAATCACGCTCATGATAGAACAATCCTTTGGCTCGATATGACAAGACATTGTTCATAGAAATGTACTGCATACGATTTAATAGTGACCCTTATCATCTCACCTTTGAAGATATGTCTTCGCACAAATTTCTCGGCCATAGTTTTATTCCTTCGTAGCGCTTTGATTTGATTCTTGGAAAGCGCATCATCGGAAGGTATAAGTAACGTATATGGTCCATCTGATTCTAGATCGACGAGTTCGTTCAGTGAACTGTTGTGTAGAAGCGACAGAAATACCGACAAGTCCTCATGAGTGCTGAGTACATCCAGAATATTTTGTTTAACAACTGGTAGAGGCTGAAAGTTGCCCAAGTGGCATCAATTAACCTGCCATTTGAGAGGTAAGGAGTAAAGGTAAACCTTTAGCTCTCCCTTAATTTGGGGCCTCTCGACTGAGTTGTCGAGCAAACTGCAGCATACTAACGCTCAAAATATTTGGAGGAAGTTCCCATTGTTCCCACAGTTAGCTAATATTTCGAGGAATTCAAAAGTTAGGTTCAAAAACTTGTGAAAAAAGTCAAGCCAACTTGAATCGGAACAGAACTTGAGCAGTTTGCCTTCATTTCCACGTTCCCCTCAGTGACACCAACAAAGCGGAAAAGCAAACTTCAAACTCTAAGGGATTTTCATCCTGTAATATGGCTATTGCACTAAGTATGCTGATACTTACTCAAATATTACTCCAAAAATTTATTGTAATCAAACCTGAGTAATGAAATAAACGACGGTATTGCAAAGTCGTTGTGATGGTTTCAATGGTCGTATACAGCCAAAAGATGTTTTATTTTCCTCGAAAGAGGAAGCGATCTGCAATAAAAAAAAGTGAGTTATATAAGACATTACCAATGTAAACATAGACCCCGCTAGAAGATAAATACACTGAGATGCGACGATAAATCTCTTAGAAATTTACGACGACAGCTAGTAAACAAACAGACAGACATATAAAACAGCGGGTGTTCGTAATTATATTTTATAACCACCAGCATTTCTTCTAACAGCTCATCAAAATTATAAGTGATTAAAAGTGATCTTATCTGTTCGTAGCACAAGCCTTACAGGCTAAAAGTTAAGTGCCCTTATCACCCATTATCATATTTCTTATCAGATTTTGGAGGGAAGAAAAAATTTCAGGTAAATTGCTGCAGTTGTCTAGTAAATATACAAATACCTCTAAATTACCTTTGATCCATAGGCACTTGTTATATAGTTGGCTGTAATCATTTCGGCTCGTGGAATAATGTGATTCAATACGAATGACTTCTCATCGGATAGATTCTAAAATGACTTTTTATTCTAAAACGATACGAATAATTTTTGATGATTTGCATTGCAATGATTTGCAATGCAATACTTTGCAAACGATTCCAATATCAGTTGTTCATTTAAAGATTTGTTGAAATCTTAGATGTTAACTCCAATAAGATAGAATCTCAAGTAAATAGAATAACTTTTATTACTTCATAGAAAGTTACATAAAAAGTTATATAGAAAGTTCATAGAAAAAAATTACATTAAAAAAGAATTCAGAAATTTGGCATGAAACACATATATGATAAACTTCAATTTATTAGCTGTTCGCTTGAATGATTTTTTTCTTCTAACGGGAAGAGAATTTTCAAGTTCAAAAAAAATTTCAAAATTTTTCTCTAATTAATTTGTGCAATTTTCAATCAATGATAATACTTTTATGGTCAATATAAAATATATTTTAAAATATTAAAAAAAAAACTAACCTTAAATGACTCCCTTGGTGGAACAAATATTGCGGTTGGTTCTTCATCATTCGAGATCACTTCATCGACAAGTTTCATAAAACCTTCCTCATAAATGGCCAAATGATCTCTCCAATCCGCAACTATAATTCCCAACTTATCAAAACCTTTTATCTTCAATACGAAAAGGTCTCTATTCACTTCATAGTTTTTTGATCGCATATAAAATCATTACTCTAAGTCGTAACCAATAATAAACTTTTCATCACAGTCAGCAAACATTCACAAGTAATATAATCGTCTCAACAATTACTTCAGAGTTTTTTCGACCTTATTTAGCCTACTTGTTACACTTAAGAAGTCTATTGTTTATTAGGGGAAGTCAACCATCTATCGTATAGGAGTGATAGAAAAAAGGCATCACTCCAAAATGATTTAGATTAGAATCTATGAATGAGAATTCATCTTATACTAATGTTAATAGAATTTTTAAAGTGTTTTTTAAAGAATCTTTTTCTTTACGCAATATGATCACTGAAACAACTTTTTGGCTATTAGAAAGGTTTTCTCCATTTATGAAAATCGATGAAATATTTGATTTATGGTTTATGGGCGACACGATATGCAAACATGTTATGGATATACTGTATAGACAAAGATCAAAGAAATGCCATCTTGAAGTACTCCATCACTTCGAATGGGGGGATGAACATTGAGAGAGTGACCTATAGTTGATGAAGACTTATAAGGGCGCCCAACTTTTTGATATGGCTGCACAATCGAAAAAGACTTCTTTTGGAGAAGGGAGGGGAGAGGGGGGCTGGAGGGTTGGGAGGCGGAGGAGGGTGACTTTTGAAGCAGTTCGGGTACACTGTTTCGAATTAACTGGAGAGTTTTTACAAGCAGTCAATTTTTATATTCTTTGCAAATGTGCTCTTAAAATTGCAGTATGGCGAATTCTTCTCTGAGTCTGTATTTGTCATCTGTTTATCTGTCTAATAGTTCCAACTCCGGAGCCAATAGAAAGCGCTTCCAACTCCTCTGGTATGCGCCTTCAACCAGTTTTGCCCACAAAATTTTCACTAATTATAGGTAATGCATGCATAAACAAAGATTTAGGCAACCACAAAAAATTTCTTGCGAACGCTTCCATTTTTTCAGCGAAAATTTTAAATACTCCGCCAGATTCGATGAAAAAGTTCAGCAAAAAAAAATATAAAAAAAAATAAGTGGAAAATTACATTTTTCAGATAGGATTACATCATCGACTATATGAATGATACCATTTGTAGCAATCATATCGGTTTCCATAACACGTGCATTATCCACTCGAATAAACAATGTACCGTTGACCACCTAAATATGCTAAAGTATGCAAAAAAAATTACGATACTACAGCGGAAATTGCTTCCATTTTCCCACCTATTAATGATAGGCTACCAATAGTTTAGAACGTGGATGAGAAAACATTTTCTCCATAAGCGATATTTCAATCCATTACTATGAATCTGCGGCCAGGTGCGCTAATTAGCTCAGGTAATAGGAATCCCCCTGTATCACACATATTCCCTGAACTCGATCTGCTTATAGATATACATGAGGAATGATAGTCGAAAAAAGTTGAACTTATATTTTGGAACACTAAAAATATATGAAATTTGAAAAAAATTTTTATATGTAAATTGAAGTAATTAGTTTCAATACGAATGACTTCTCATCGGATAAATTCTGAACATTTATTATGAAATAATTTGCATTGCATTGTAAATCACTATTGTACGTGATGCAAACGTCATTGCATTTTTCATTTGCAACAATCAATTGCATTGCAAAACAGACAAATGAATATTTTTTGAACATTCGAATGGGCGAATGTTGAAATTTATTTTTGATTGATTGAAATGATATCATATAAAATGAAAATATATATTTGCTAACCTCTTTAGAGATTTGATGTTTCTTACCAGTTATCGCTTCTAAAGAGTGTTGCATTCGTGCTGAACAATAAACACCACGGTATATATGCTCTTTTATTAAATCTGTAAATAAGATATAATAAATTCAAATGTTCTCTTCAATAGAGGTAGCAATCTCTTCGAGAAAAATAATATTTGAGCATTTAGAAACCAAATTTAATCATATATTAAAAACGTAAATTTGAATTTAGTAATAAAGTAGTACAAAGTACATAAAATTCTAGAAAACTTACCGTACCTAATCAATGCAGAATTATATGAACTCAATCATACTAAGTTATTTTATAAAGTTTACGCTAATGTCTATTATTGCATTTGAGCTACTATTCTGCTCTAATCTCTACTGAATAGAATATAAGGAAATACGAAAGCTTTTAATAATCAACGATTGCAATGCATTGAAAAAAAATCTACTTATAGATATAAATATTTAGAGCATTGTATATATTTTATCATCTTAATATTAAATGGTTGCACCGTCTAGTCATTTATCTAAATAGTTCACATAAAAGAAATAAAGGAAAAAAGCGAAGGCAGAAGAGAAGTAGACAGGTTGTAGAAAGGTAAGGTTACCTTTAGTACATTGACTACGTTGTCGCATTCGCATTTGCAAAGAATGAGATAAAGCCGAGAATGCATCATTGGTAAATACGAATATAGTATAAACTTGTTCGGAATTGAGTAGCTCTTTCAGATCTTCGTCTAGTACTGCAATCTAGTATGTCAAAATTTGTGCAGATTGCCTTATTTATTAATAGCACACATATATTCTTCACTTTTATAAAATAAAGTAACAGAAATTATTTCATTATTATATAAAATTCAGTCATTTCGATCAGTTCATCAATTTCATTTTTCGTTCACTGCTTAACTCAATTTTCCAAATTATGAAAAATTTTCCACATTATGGTCATTTGTGGTCAAAATCATCAATAGACTCAATGATGGTTCCATGATATATGATGTTAAGCTGACGCAGAAGTAAACATGAGATCAATGAAAGGTAGATGATCTCAAGTGAAGTGGCCGAACTGGTCAAAATTTGCACAAAGTCAAAGTTCCCAAGCACTCTCGGATTTACTAATATCATACCATCATATTCATTAATATGTGCATTGTTTTGGTTTTTCTTTAGCTTTGAAATTTTTAAAATTTTCAAAATGTGTTGTTGAATTTTTCCGTAAACGCCATTGCTGAAATCTTCCAAAGAAAATATAAAATATTGTTCAAATCAAACACTAACATTCCATAAATGTGGAGAATTCATTGCGTATCGAGAGCGTTTCAAGTATATTCCTCGTTGAGGTACTTAAAGGACGTTGAAGTACGTGAACAACGCCATCTATCGCTATGATGTCTCCATCTTCGATTTCGATACAATTTAGCAAAGGTAACTGAAGCTGAGAAACATGTCACTTTTCAAATATTATCTGTGTGATATTCATTTTAAAATTCCAGGTATGGTACTATTATTTCCGGTACTGCAATAATTTAAATTGCCTTCTCTATATGAAGATTAATAAAGGATTTTTTGTGCCGCTGACTGTTGGATTCGGGGGCCGAAAATTCTTCAAAACAATATTACATTTTCTTCAATTTCAATCTTTCAACTTCTCTGAATAAGAGAAAAGAAAAGAATTCTTTAAGTTAGCTGGCCTTCACCAATTATTTCTTCGAAAAATGATTTCAAATTGTGCGCCTAAGATCTTTCTCTTAAGAGTTTATGCATTGCTCCAAAAACGAGTTTCATTTTTTTTTTCATATAAAATTTGCATAGGATTCCAACCACAACAATGAAACCTAGAAGCGATACTCTAGCTATAGGAAGTATGCCTAGACATAATAAACTATTAAGGAATATTTATTTCCCAAATATTATAAAATTTGCAAAAATCTTTGATCGAACCTTCGATTGACTTTTCCCTTCTTCCACAATAATATATTGTCCATTTTGTGTGCGTATTCTTTGTGAATCGAGAAAATCATATGAATGATATATACCATCGATACTATTGTTATTAATTTCATTTTTTGAATACTCCTTAAAGTGAAGATCGATGACTAATTTATCTTGTAACTGAACGGAAATAAAATTAATTATGCTAGATATCTGCCTGTATTTTCCATATTTCAGAAATATTCGTTGATTAAATTAATGTTTTTATTTCAATTGTTTTTCTTTTTTCCTCGATTCATTTTCCATCATCATTCACCAAAAATTTTCTAAAATATCGGTGAATTTTTCATTCAAACGAATTCGTTAAAAATTCTCACCATTTTGGATCGGATAGCAAGTTATATTCAAATGAACTTTTAAGGTGCTTTATTAGCAAAAATCTCCCAATAAGGACGAATCCCTTGACTCACTCCAGAAACTCGACGAAGGCTATAGCTTGGATCAACACATGGAATCATCCAGAATTCTGGAGCTCGTAGTTATTGGTCTATCCATCATAGGCTTAAGGCAAACCTTCGCGTCGCAAACAGTAGACGAAGGTAGTAGGATAGTCGCCTGTGTAAAGTGTGGTTTGTGTGCAGAAATATTCATGCAATTATTAATATTCGGAAGCAACTCCATAAGTGTTAACATATCACCATCTGCAATGAAAGTTCAAAGTTATTGATGTGAAGCTCAAGAACCACGCAATAGGAACGATAAATCCTTCAGAGAGTTTTAGATAGCGGTTACAATAAATCCTTCCAGACGTTTTGGGCAGCGATTGCTGGGTTTTGTGATTTATCACTTAAAAAATCATCTAAGCATAAGAAATGAGCATTTGCTAGATTATCACTTAAAAAATCCTCTAAGCATCTTGAAACGGCATGAATCCGCTCATAGTGACCCAGAAAACGGTTGAGTAAAAACATAGGTGACAGCTTACAACGGTCCATAGTATCTTTTTTTTTCTTTGAGCTCAGAAATATCAAAACCACAAGTTTTCCGGATCCTTCACATAAATATTGGCATACCTGAGCGACATCCTTTGCGAATATCCGTAGTGTTATAACCTTTACAGCATTCGACGATGCGAGCCAATGTAAAATTACCACCTCCGCTAATACATCGTGTCGCCGATCCAAATTCGATACATTCCGAGATTCCCTTCACGTTTGGCACATCCACTTTATTCTCACGTACACAGACATGCTCACTAGAGGTAAATTACAGATAGTAGTTGAAAAATTGAGAAATTAGAGGTAAAAAGTTGAAATTAAAAATAATTAAAAGAAATGGCCAAATAGCATTTACATACGAAACAACATAATATTGTCATAGGTGATAAACTCGAATCTATTCAAAAATATCCATCGAGATATGAGAAAATATGGGCAAAGAGGTTATTGGAATTTATGGAACGATCAGAGGAACTAAAATCAAGTGCATGAAAGGATCCATTGATTTTAAATATTTTATAGGTTAACAAATATTAGTCTCCTATTCTATCTTAACTAACCGCCCACGCAATTATTTACAGACGCCTCGTTTTTCTCTATGATCCGATCGATGTGAAATTTGAAAATTTGAAATTCAACTTTAATTGAAAAATTGAAATTTTTTGATGCCTGTAGTCTCTATCCTTCTCTCGAATCTAATTGACTGAACATGAAATTAGAGATAGGCAATTATTTTACGATGTAGTTTATACTAGCCAAATTAATTATTTTTAATTTCGAAGATCTAGTTGATTGTGGAATAGAGAAACACACATACATATAGACAGACATACGCACAGATAAATCATGTCGCCATAATACATTTTCAGAAATGCAAATTTGAAAGTGAGTGAACACTAAGGAAAAAGTGCAAATATGCAAATTTTTAAACTTTAGAAGAGTCAGTAAATTTGAATTCTGAACATCATTCCTCTAAAACGAACGAGTCAGAGAAACTGCTATGATTTGCATATTTAAATTCTCCATACTCGATCGCTGAACTATGTAATATTCAATTGTTTGCTAAGAAGCGGATAATGAATATGCAATGCATGCATTCTATTTCATTTATTTCAACAGATCGAAATGCACAAACCCTCTAATAAATATGGTTTTTTTGCGACTTGATTGTCATAAAATCGGCGTGAAATATATGCAAATTTCTGCTTTCTTTAGACGTTGATAACTTGTTTGCCAAAGAAAAGATGGATAACTGGAAAAACATTATACGTAGACATCGAAAGCCGCACGATAAACCAACGAATTTCGTAAGTCTAGCATTTGTGGTTCTCTAGTTGAAACCACTGAACAGACAGACAGGCGCACACATTTCAGACAAGATGTCGCTACAATGTCGCACTTTTGCGTATGCAAATTTCCAACGGGGCACACTAATAAATATTGGAGACACGTGGTGAAGTGACTTAGGGTAGATTCCTTATATTTCAATTCAAATTGAAGTTAAATTCAATATTCCCTTCAAGAATATCAAACATTATATTTGCATTATCAATTTATGAATGAGGTGACATATGAATTTTTGGAGATCAATAAGGTGGCTGAAATTTCTATCAGATTCAAAGATTTCGAAAAGTTTTTTCTGTTTTTTTTCAGCTGAAATAATTAATGAATATTGTTGCATACCCAAGTGTTAGTGCATTATGAACAGGTGTCTTCATTTGTGCACGAATTGGTTTCGTTGAAATTCTCTCTCCATTTCTACCGGCCACAAATGAGAACATCTCCTCGAGAAGATCGCTTGCCTAAATTATTACAAATAAAAGCAAAATAACATAACTGGATTTATATAAGTTTCTTGCAATTTTTTTACAATATTGATAGTTAAATATTTTCTGAGATAACAGCTTTATATGGTAATTACAGTAATGCTTATCTGGTTACAGTAATACCTACACGTTTTATGCACAAAGATCAAGATTATTAGTATCCTTTGTTGGAGCATTCCCTAAAAGATCAAAAGAGAAGGAATTCGAAAATTGAAACCTCAAACATTTCTAGAGGACTAATAACTATATATAGAGAATGATTGCTTAGAATCTTATTCAAGAATAGAATAAAAGTTTTATTCAACGATAAAAGATTACCTTATCAGCTACATTATCAAGATCTCGATCGAATATACCCCATCGTTCTCCATCAGTTTCCTTATTAGAGCTTTTCAATGGCCTTCTCCATCTCTTTAAATGGCTACTTTTAAAATTCCTTTTGAAATTATGATGACAATCCCAACGGTTTTGCTATCAAATTGGAAATTACGAACGGGGATGTAAATTTTTCCACAATCAAACCAAATTTTCGATAGTAATTTAAAAATCGTTAATCTACAAAAATATAGCTGATAGAATAATTAATGGGCTACATGAATGATCCATTTTTGTTCACTATATGACTTGAATTTTCATTTGAATATTGTAATTTTATGAATTAGTTTTGCAAAATTTTTCTCCAAAATCTTTTGCATATTAATGCAAAAATTTGCATAGTTAACAATTTATATTCTTTGTTGAGGAATAAAGAACATCCCAACGGTTTTGCTATCAAATTGGAAATTACGAATGGGGGATGTAAATTTTTCCGTAATCAAACCAAATTTTTGATAGTAATTTAAAAATCGTTAATCAACAAAAATATAGCTGATAAAATGATTATTAGGCTGCATGAATAATCTATTTTTTTTATTAACAATTTATATTCTTTGTTGAGGAATAAAGAACAAACAAGAAAATTGAACAATGCATTATCGATATATAGAACGCATAAAATTCGTTTTATTCCGTAAAGAGCACTCATCTAGATTTTGACCTCAATAAACGTCATTCGAATAAATACTTCGCAAAGAATAATTGGTAATGAATGCACGATATTGCAAATGATATTATTGCATATTGCAAAAAATGCTGTACTTGTTACAAAAAATGCAAAATTGCGAAAATGCAACCGATATTGCAAACAATATTGCAAAATATGCAAAAAAAACACGATATGCATGAAAATTTTTCATTGCTATGCTCATATTCTCTGTTGTAGTAATTTTTCTCAAATATTAATTTGTTGTCATAAACGCATAACAAGAATTTTCCTCGAATGTTTGAACGATATCTGTAGGGAGACAATAATTTTAAAAATTTTATTGAATAAAAATTTGTGGAATTTACTTTTTTTTTGAAATTTATAGTGAAAAGACTCAACAAAGAAAAGCTAGATGATTCATAAACGAAACTAAATTACCCGAAGAAATGATCTAGAAAGAGCATTTCATTTTCTTCTTAACGCATTCATAAGTTGTTTTTTTCCGTTTCAACTACCTATTCACTCTAATTACTGTTGCGAGATTTTCAAATTGATTGATTACTGAATGGCAATATAACAATTGGTAATTTTCTTGCCGGAAGTGAGACTGGTTTTCTCTCAAATGGTCGTCAGACAAAGAACTCTTCTATAGGTACCTATAAAATTAACTAGAAATTATGGTTCATGCGCGAATTTTACCAAAACAGGAATGAGTTCTTGAGACGAAGAGCAGGGGAGGGGTGGGGGGGTACGAGGGGCAGGGGGCACTTTCCCGGGCACTGACGTTGGGCTAATGAAGAGATGAGTTTAAATACTACAAGCATGAACATTCTCAAGGAAACCTTCTAGCTGTGAATGAAATTCCGAGAAAAAAGCGACTGTCTATTTTCATCACAATTGATATTAATATAAAAATTATTATTCGTCATAAATTATAAATGGTAAATCGGCGGTTATCTAACAACCTGTTGGCTATCACCATTGTCATCGAGTAGTTGTGAGAGGACGACACCAATAGGATCGAATTCAGCTTCAGCAATTCTACGTATAAACGGTATGAATTGTTGTTGTGAATAGACAGTGCATGTTATAAGTAGAAAATAGAGTAGACGAGCACAACACATCGATAGAGAGACACCTCTGAACGACGATCACCAACAGGTAGGACGACGATGACGACCTTCGTTTCGTGCCAATGACACCTTTTATTGCGAATTAAAGGTATTGCAAGTGAATCATCTATTCACATTCTAATTCTATGATCTATTAATCTAATTTCAACGATTATATGACGCAATTTTAATTGTTAGCTGATCTTATGAAGCATAAAAAATATTTCTTTTAAATGTAATTAATTTTTTATAATTTATGAAACTAATAATCGAATTTTTAAATCGCATTTCAAAAAACGGATACTTCTATTTTGCAAATAAATAAAAGAAAGGTATTTCTTGTTGGTTTTTTTTGTGACTTACTGGTGAAAAAAATAAATAAAAAAGCGATTGAGGGAGAAAAATATATGTGTTTTTTTAATGCAGGTTTTAATATGCATACATCCTTTTGAAGTTGATGCTAATGATCTGAAAGTTCTTATAAGAGGTCATCCTTTGTGGCCGATAACACCAATCAAATTTCTTATCGCTTGGAATCGATATTACGGGGTAGGTAGGCATTTAACCGTAAGCATAGGTAATACGTCGCGTTAATGCGTTTTATTAAAGTCGTATAAAAATAGAGTGGTAAAGAAGTAGACGAAAAAATAATAGGTAAAAATAACCATGCAATTAAAATGAATTGAAAGATGGAAGCAAACTGGCAAGGAAGCATTTCAATATTACCTGTTGGTTAATTGATTTGTTCTAATTGTACCTTTCTCAGGCCTAAATTCGAATGAACCTTTTTTTTCACTGAGAAAATTATTTATTTATATTTCGTTTGTGTGAAAACTCACAGAATTTTGCATAAATTAATAGGAGGCAATGTTGGAAATGAAAATTAGCATATTATAATAGCAGGGGAGAGATAATATCGCAATAAAGTGACGAGTAAATGATTTAATATGATATTAAATAATTGAGGGTTTTTTTTATTAGAACAATTAAGAAGTTTTGCTAAATTAGCCGAAACACCTGAGGAACTGTATGTTAAACTAAACGTATATTTCGGAGAAGTAGGTAAATCTTTGAAAAAAAGATTAAAAATTCCTTTGAAATTGAAAATATTTGAGAGCCTTTGTAATGCGAGCGTAGCACAAAAACTAAATGAACGCCTATTTGTGCAGCAACGGATGCGAAGATATTTTAACTGAGAATGGAAATATACCTAATCGTAAGAAGGTGGGAATATGCAAAACGATCCTTAAATTAAACAGAAAAATTACATAGAACAGCGTATGGATATCATGGTGGGAATAGGCAAGTACCATTTAACTAGTAATACAACTTTAATCCTGTCTACTGGTAATGCTCTCTATCACCTGTCATCTATAGATTCATAGATCATCCTCAAATTAATGACTCATAGTCTCTACATCTCTAAATCTTTGGGATCTATCCTGAAAATCATCTTAGGTAGAAATCCATACAGTCAGACCGACATGCCGAAACCTCAACAGTTTTCTGCTATGATGCTAAAGTCCATAACAAACACGTGATGTTCAATGAAGCGAACATTTTCGTTCATTGCATATTATAGGTAGAAATACGTAATAACCGTCATTCCACCTATATAATCCTCCAAGGTAATTTCGAGTAGATCAAGTTTGAGATGATCAAATGATGGCAATAAAATGCGAAACACTTTGCGGTAGGTAAGATACCGCATTAGACTAAGAATTCATAGACATCATCAACGTATAAAGCAATAATAGAACAGGATTTTACTAGTGTACCAATTTATATATTCACTGAAAGGCAATCGATAACGCTACAAAAAAACCCGATAATTTTCACATCTTTATAACAATATTTTTTAACGATTAAAATTTTCACATTTTTATGAAAATATTTTCAATGATTTACGATATAATTTCGATTATTACTTCAAATTTAAAACGTTCGCCTTGAAAATCTTTTTTTTTCTTGTTTAATCGAGTGCATATAATTGTATCATATGTGTGGAAGTATTATAGTTGATAGATATTGGAAGTCCAAAACCATCTCCGATAAAGTGCTCACCGTATCATGGAATAGGATGATGTAGCTTTGATGGTTATCAATAGGGTTTTCAAAATATTCCACAATTTATGAAGGGTTGAAATACGCTTTGATTTAAAATATTTGTTCTTATTAAATTTATATCAAAAAATCCCTAAATTTGATGATCTATTAAGTGAAATGTGCGCTATAGTATGAAAACGGGGAATTTCTACAAATATTTTTCATGGCACTTAATTTTTTTCGATGAAAAAAGTTCCTTTTTATGGTTTTTTCAGCGTAGAGCATTTTATAAAAAAATTTATGGGTTCCCGTCATTCTTCTTTACAATCAGTTCCTTACATATATCATTCATCGCCAACTTCCACTCGTTATAGTGAATGTGTTTTGCCCCGATGCAGAATCCATCACGAGAGCTTTTGTGCTGTTAAAGATGTGGAGCGACTCTCAAAGCGAGTTTGTCTTCGCACGGTATAAAAACTTGCCGACGAGATTGCACTCCACTGGTCAAGCTTGAACAAGTAAAGAAATCGTCACTTCAAGAGATAGAACGTGTTGCTGAAGAGCAGAGAAGTAGACGCTCATGAAAAGAGTTAGGCTTCTTTCATTTCGACGGCAAATTGTCATCACGGTTTGAAGGCATTGCAGTTGTCGTTTTTGGGAGGGGGTTGTCGGTGTTTTTCTTACTGTTTTTGTTACTCGGTAGCCGGGCTGAGGAGGGCAATAGTTGGGTAAGGTTTGGTTATGAGGGTTGGAAGTTGCAAGTGGGGGTGGAGGCAATCCAAAAGTAATTACTTCCAGGCTTTTGATGCATTTTATCGACTGGTAAGAGTTATAATACAAGGTGGGATTGAATCCGAGCGGAAACTGCGGTTTTTTCTCTTTAGTAAAATTCAAAAATAATCATCATGAACCCATTATGTCCAATTCTTATTTCTATTTTATTGGGTTGTTGTCGGTCGAATATATTTCCGTACCTCAATTACGGTTGCCTAACGGCCGTTTCTTGAATTTCTATGTTTTCCACGTTTCATTTTATTTTAGCGTTCAACGCGGCGCAAGTGCACTACTCGCTAAGATGCTTTATTTATTGTAAAATAAAGAAAAGTTATATATCATTACGCACGCTTAAAAACCTATCATTTTTCTGTAATCGTTATGAACATCGTTGCTTTGATTATATCGAAAAGGTCATGTCGTCTTATTTCATCATTGTCTCCGTTAAAAATATAGTTGATGTTTCCTTTGTCGATACTTCATCTGATCGATGTCGTACTGTATGATACTGTGACTCGAATATTCTGTATTTATGCTTACCGTTTTCGAGCTGCTTTTAGCGTTTCGCGTTGATGGCATCTGCTGCAAAAGTGCATCTAAAAGACATTTTTTTGTTTAATTTTGTGGTATTTGCATCATTTAGGACTTACACCAATCCCAGCATTCAGAAGGCTCCATCTTAATCTCTGCTTCACTTTAAGTACGGTAAAGTGACCTCATGCTAGTTGTACTGTAAGTAGTTAGGGCATCTTCGTTCAGCAACTCAACCTTTGCTGTTTTATCATTTCGGAGTTCCGGTTTTCTCAGCGTTTATCTTACTGTTGTAAAGAAATGAAGATCGGTGGTCATTATAGAACGGTTATTATGTTGGCGTCCTCTATGTTTTAGACTATGTTTGATTTGTTTTATTCTCATTGCTTTCCTCAATTGAAGTTTTTTTAAGGGCTGAGAATGACCAAAGGTACATCATCGTTCGGTAAGCGTCATAACAAAACGCATACACTATGTCGTCGATGTGGACGTTCAGCATATCATATCCAGAAGCATACATGTGCATCGTGTGGGTATCCATCAAAGAGAAAGCGTACCTACCAATGGTCGGTTAAGGCGATTAGACGTCACACTACTGGCACCGGTCGAATGCGGCATATGAAGGTGGTGCAACGCAGATTTAGGTTCGCTATTTGTTTATTTCTTGAAAATTCCATTTGAAATATTTTTGTGTTATTTCATCAAGTACAATAATTCGATGACTTTCTACTCGTTTTTTTTTCGAAAAAACGGAGAGAGGAAGAGCATTTCATAACCACTGCTATTAACGATGGCCTTCTTTTGAAATTCTGATTATGTTGGATTGTAAAACGGTTTAAATGTTTCAGTTTATGTTTCTTTTTTTTAAACTTTGTGAATCCGTTCATTTTATATTTCTACCCAACGCAGTTTTGAAGTGACTTTTTTGTGACTCTCAGAAATAGAGTAGGATTGGGTAAGCCAGCCATCGATTTCATTTCAGCGAAGTAATAAACATGCTCGAAACTATACTTTTTGTTAGGTTTATTAAAATGTTCTACGAGAAAGGCTTATGATTGAACATCATTCGTAGCGCTAAGAAAAGGTGTCAACAGCTAGCTGGATTGACCTTGACTTTGTGCTAAGAAGAAGAGAGAATATACAAGATTCTGGCTAAAAGCAACGGTTCACTTTAGAACACCGCGACTAATTAGACTGTGCTGCAATGTTTTTTTTTTTTTGTTTTGTTTTTTTATAAGTAGGTGAAAGCATCTAATGTGTAAACTTTTATTCATTCACTGATCCATCAATTGCCATGAAAATCTGTGAGGAAATAAGAGTAATGATAAGCTGAAATTGATGAATTAGCAATGGTTTCTATCAGCTATAGAGCTAAAAAGTTGTTCAAGTTGGCGATTGTACTGGGAATGCTGTATATTAAAAAAAAATCTCTTTAAAAAAGCTTTAGAAACTCGGATATGCGTTCCGAATTGCATATCTCTTCTAAGATAAGAAATCTAAACATTTAGTCTGGCAGAATGATGCAATTTTTTTTTTATTTTCTTTTTATGCAAATTTGCTCTGCAGAAGTGCATTGTGGCGGCGTTATGTCGTCTATGTGTAATTGCGAATGGTGTATCTCTGTGTGGTAATTTTAGATTATGAGCCTGAGGGACGGGAATTACGACACTTTCTAGGATTAATAGTATATCATTAAGCGAGTTGCTACTCGTATATAATTTAAATGTCGAAATAAATTATCGATATTTAAAGGTGCTTGGAAAACTTGCATGAATTTTGCGTCGGCCAATTTTTTACACTTCGTCGAGCATAGAAATGAACCCTTTGTAGAAGATTTATGTGGCTTCTTTAAGCACTTAAAATGTGAGCTATTATCCAGCACATTATATTTCGTAGTTGATCACTTGTGAAACCGGTTGGCGCCAGGCGAATGAAGTAAAAAGGCGCATATGTCGTGTCGTACCATTTCTGCCGTCATACTTCTTCACGGGCTTGTCGTTTTTTTTGGCGGTCTTTTAATCTTTTTTATATCTTTTAAAGGGGCATTTGCCACTTATAAACTGGTTCCTCCCTTACTGTGCTCCTATGCGTTTCATTTTTTCAGTAAGTATTGCTGGCTGTTCACTCATTATTTCCTTGGCTCTGTCGTTCACTTGGCCAGAGAGAAATATTAACAGATCACCTGTGCCTCAAAAACGGCTTCCACCCTCTCACCACCTGAAAAATCGGAGTTCCTCAAATAATAGATGCCCACTTATATGTTGGGACGATGTGCACCTTTTATAGTCAACCCCACATGATGAGCCGATTTTACCATCGTTCGGAAATCAGTGAAGTTGCCTACTATCTCATCTGTTCAACAGGAATTCTTTTGATGAGATGCGCAGTTTGCAGTGTGTATAAGGAGATAATGTTTGGGTATGAAGGTTGAGCAAATTGACCATGTTTGCGAGTAACAAAAGCAATATGCTTGCTATTAGGTATATGGGGCAGATTGGTGATAGAGCTTTCTTTAAATTATTGTGTGAATACATCTTTGTCGATTTGGCTTCAGGTGAAAGTATGGCAATGTAGGGAATGTGGTACTTCACAGAATAGCGGAGGGCGGTGTATAACATACATTAGGGGGGCCCGACCGTTTTAAATGAACAGAAAGAGTATTGCTGATGTGGTGCTAGTGAATTATGAGTTGGGCAGGTAAACGCTTGTTAAATGCTTGCAGGTCAAAGATGGTGATTTCAGGAATCATTTCCGCGAGGGTACGATGGCCAAATCAAAGAAGGGAGGTCAGCAGTCGAATGCAGTTGCGACGAGTTAAATTGTTTCGCCTTCTGAGTTGTTTTTGTTGATTAAATTGATGATAAAAGCCGTTAATATTTGTTCGAATTGTAGTATAGAAACGCCGATATTATCGCTCGACAAGCAGAACGGAATATGTGTTTAGCTTGAGGGTTAGCAATATTGGTGGTCAAGCACAGGTCCAGAATGACGCTATTGACGATGCTTTTCATTCTTTTAATAGAGGTCTAGATAGTATCCTCGCGAAATGGTAGAGGAAGGCAGTTTTTGACCTCGGAAATGCTGTCCCTAAACACTTTTCGAGTATGGCGTATGCATTACAAACAACGGTGTGGAAAGGCGCTGGTACTACAAAGAATTGCACAGTTGCTGTCACATGGTGTGGGAGGGAAGGAGAAAGATGAATTGAAGCAGCATAGAGGTAGGCCCAGGTGAGAGAACGCTTGTGACATCTTGGCAATTAAATGAAGAACAAGTGTTTCTTCGGTCAAAGTGAAAGGCATTAAGCAGTAAGAGTGATTGTTGTGGTGTTGTCACTTGTCTCGCAAGTGAGTTTCATGATCTGCATATCGGATTTGTGAGTTGATGTAGTCTTTCGAGGGTTCTTAGTTGATTGATTCGTGCAGGGCTTGGGCGAGGAAGGTATGATGGACGATTTCGACAATTTTTGGTTCGATACTGGTGAGGAAAGTGTAGATTCGATGGATGACCATCACCGTTGGTAAATGTAACCTTCCTGACATCAGCTGTGGTAAACTGTAAACGGGCGCATTGGTGCTGAATTTTTGTAGCCAGCACAGCGCAGTAACATCGCATATAACTGTTATGGAGCGATCGTATTGAAAGCCATTACTCTTGGAGGCGGTCATATTTGCTGAGCATTGCGACGGGCAACGTAGGAAGTGTAGGCGTTTGCGTGTGCGTGTGCGTGTGCGTGTGCGTGTGCGTGTGCGTGTGCGTGTGCGTGTGCGTGTGCGTGTGCGTGTGCGTGTGCGTGTGCGTGTGCGTGTGCGTGTGCGTGTGCGTGTGCGTGTGCGTGTGCGTGTGCGTGTGCGTGTGCGTGTGCGTGTGCGTGTGCGTGTGCGTGTGCGTGTGCGTGTGCGTGTGCGTGTGCGTGTGCGTGTGCGTGTGCGTGTGCGTGTGCGTGTGCGTGTGCGTGTGCGTGTGCGTGTGCGTGTGCGTGTGCGTGTGCGTGTGCGTGTGCGTGTGCGTGTGCGTGTGCGTGTGCGTGTGCGTGTGCGTGTGCGTGTGCGTGTGCGTGTGCGTGTGCGTGTGCGTGTGCGTGTGCGTGTGCGTGTGCGTGTGCGTGTGCGTGTGCGTGTGCGTGTGCGTGTGCGTGTGCGTGTGCGTGTGCGTGTGCGTGTGCGTGTGCGTGTGCGTGTGCGTGTGCGTGTGCGTGTGCGTGTGCGTGTGCGTGTGCGTGTGCGTGTGCGTGTGCGTGTGCGTGTGCGTGTGCGTGTGCGTGTGCGTGTGCGTGTGCGTGTGCGTGTGCGTGTGCGTGTGCGTGTGCGTGTGCGTGTGCGTGTGCGTGTGCGTGTGCGTGTGCGTGTGCGTGTGCGTGTGCGTGTGCGTGTGCGTGTGCGTGTGCGTGTGCGTGTGCGTGTGCGTGTGCGTGTGCGTGTGCGTGTGCGTGTGCGTGTGCGTGTGCGTGTGCGTGTGCGTGTGCGTGTGCGTGTGCGTGTGCGTGTGCGTGTGCGTGTGCGTGTGCGTGTGCGTGTGCGTGTGCGTGTGCGTGTGCGTGTGCGTGTGCGTGTGCGTGTGCGTGTGCGTGTGCGTGTGCGTGTGCGTGTGCGTGTGCGTGTGCGTGTGCGTGTGCGTGTGCGTGTGCGTGTGCGTGTGCGTGTGCGTGTGCGTGTGCGTGTGCGTGTGCGTGTGCGTGTGCGTGTGCGTGTGCGTGTGCGTGTGCGTGTGCGTGTGCGTGTGCGTGTGCGTGTGCGTGTGCGTGTGCGTGTGCGTGTGCGTGTGCGTGTGCGTGTGCGTGTGCGTGTGCGTGTGCGTGTGCGTGTGCGTGTGCGTGTGCGTGTGCGTGTGCGTGTGCGTGTGCGTGTGCGTGTGCGTGTGCGTGTGCGTGTGCGTGTGCGTGTGCGTGTGCGTGTGCGTGTGCGTGTGCGTGTGCGTGTGCGTGTGCGTGTGCGTGTGCGTGTGCGTGTGCGTGTGCGTGTGCGTGTGCGTGTGCGTGTGCGTGTGCGTGTGCGTGTGCGTGTGCGTGTGCGTGTGCGTGTGCGTGTGCGTGTGCGTGTGCGTGTGCGTGTGCGTGTGCGTGTGCGTGTGCGTGTGCGTGTGCGTGTGCGTGTGCGTGTGCGTGTGCGTGTGCGTGTGCGTGTGCGTGTGCGTGTGCGTGTGCGTGTGCGTGTGCGTGTGCGTGTGCGTGTGCGTGTGCGTGTGCGTGTGCGTGTGCGTGTGCGTGTGCGTGTGCGTGTGCGTGTGCGTGTGCGTGTGCGTGTGCGTGTGCGTGTGCGTGTGCGTGTGCGTGTGCGTGTGCGTGTGCGTGTGCGTGTGCGTGTGCGTGTGCGTGTGCGTGTGCGTGTGCGTGTGCGTGTGCGTGTGCGTGTGCGTGTGCGTGTGCGTGTGCGTGTGCGTGTGCGTGTGCGTGTGCGTGTGCGTGTGCGTGTGCGTGTGCGTGTGCGTGTGCGTGTGCGTGTGTGTGTGCGTGAAGAGGGTGGAACTTTAAAGGTCATTTTAATTGATTTAGGCCATATTATTGTGAGAAGATCAACCGGGTATTGCAACTGTGAATGAAATATTCATTTTTTTCATATTCTCTCGGATTTGCAAATATTTGGATATGCAAGTTTCTTAGCTTACTCAAATATTCTAGAAAGTACAAGGAATATAAGCACTGGGGATAAGCTTGAATTTGCTATCATCGAGTATATCCCAATCATAGATTGTCCTCGAGGAACTGTTTGTATCACTTCAATATCACCACCGACCTTGCAGAAACTCTCCATTTCAGCAGACTACTTGAAATTGATGAGATGCAAGTTCTGCAATACATAATGCCGTCGAGAGTTCTCTTCCTTTTCTTTGTTGCATCGCTGATAATACGGGTGCGTCAAGCGGTGTTCTTGAGGTATGATACAATAAGAGTAAGGTTATCGCTTCAACATCCTCTCATAACTTTAAATTTGCTGAGAATAGACCCTGAGGGCATTGGTTTCGATGATAAGTTCTGTAGTGCAATGATAAATCAAAGCAAAGCGGTTAGTCAACGTTTGAAGTTCATCAGTTCAAATCCAACAATGTACTGCAATATTATACACAGCAATGAACAGTGGAATTGCAAAACTTTGCAACGCTTTATCTTGCTGATATAGTTGCAATTTTGATGATTGCAATAATTCAACGGAAATATTTAAATATTGAATATTAGAAATGTATCAAATATTAGGCATGTAAAACAAGAGTGCATTTTGCGTATACTCAACTGTATAACAGTTCTATGATGCAAATTGGAGAGAAGGAGAATCTTCCACTTATATTCTATAAAGTCTTCAGTGAAATTTCCAAATTGGTGATGCAATGAATCTTTTTAGAATACAAACGTATAGCAATAAACGGTAAGTGCCAAATTTCTAAAAATTTTATCTTTAGTCATTTGCATAGTCAATATCAATGAGATAGCAAAAAGTTTAAAATAATTGATGCATATCTATGAAATTTTCCTAAATCGTTTCCTATATAAGATGTATTTCACAATTTTTCGGTAATTGCCGAAATATCTATTCATCCAAATGTGGGAATTTTTCAAAAGCTATTGAATACGTGATAGCTAACGGAATTCCATTGAGATTAATGCAATGCGATTGATAAACAATTTAAGTGCCCTTTCATTTCGTTTAGCACTGCGGTGCGAAATGTTGATTGCTTCTCGGCGTTCATTCATTCTCATAGTTGTTCTTTGATGCGAACTTTGATGCGAAAATGTATGCTATTTAACGCTTAAATATCGACAAAAATTCAGCTTTAATGAAAAAAGAAGATCTTGGCAAGGTATTTCTGATAAATATAAACAAATGGGTTTATTTCATTAAGAAAAATGCTTGCTTTTACAAACATCGCTTTCATCTGTGAGTGACATATCGCAATATATTCACTAATAAAAGCAACCCTTAATGATTAATGAGTGAGTGATGTTTTCGCTTCGATATTGCTCTCTAATTACGCTTATATATTTCAAATTTTGCTATTTTCTATCAAATTGAGAAATTTGAATATTTTTTTTCGATTCAATTCCGCTAAAATTTCATATATTTTCTAGTTGAGAATTCTTTTACTCGTAATTAATTAATTAATAGACTCTGTAGTTGTATAGAAATCGACGTAATCAATTAAAATGCGGTCTTAAAAAGCGCTTTCGCATTATTCAGCAGAAATTCATTAAATGGATCCATCAGAAGGATATTGCAAAGTCGCGTTAACGTCAACGAATAGCCGCCCAATATTTCCTTGTTTTTCTAGCTATCGTGGTCTAAAAATACCATTGTGGGATGGGAATTAGCATATTTTTATTCACATGAGCTAATAGATGGGGAAATGCTTTAGATAAAAAGAAAATCGAAACGAATGCATTTTGTAGTAAATCACTAATCAGTTGTTTTTTTTTCACACAATTTGTTTATTCGTTAAATGTTGAAAAATAAGAGCAGTTTGGATATTTGCCAGATATTTAGAAATTTTAATTCATTATTCATATTTGCAATTAGTGTGAATTATTTGCAATTAAGCTTAATTTTTTTTTTTTTGCAATTAGGATGAATTATTTTTCCAAATATTTCAGATAGAGCTCAACAATTTCATCAATTAGCGCATACTTGTTCTGTTATTCTTTATATAGCTCACCATTGCTCATAAAATGTTTTTCATTCGTCTCACTGTGCTATTCTATAATTTTTTAATTATTCGTTCAGGTGCATTTTAGTTCCTATATTGTTTGATTAAACTTTATTTTCTCTTGTCACCCAATACGTTTCTTTTAATTCCTCCATCCCCCCAACCCCCACCCCTCCCCCTCCACCTCCCATCTTTTTCATATCCAGTTCACATGCGCTTTACGCCTCGCTTCACAAGTGATCACCTAATAATTACCATATGACGGCCGGATGTCGTAACAATTTCTTTCATCGCTATAGTTTTCGTGCATAAAACAGTCGCTCCGAACTTGCTAATTCGCTCTATCAGTTGACTTTGTTGCGCCCTAAAATTCCTAGAGATATTGCAGAGATATCCAATTTTTTCCGTGGTTTCAAAGCATTGAAGTGTTTAATAATTGGCGCCTGAGTTTAGATAAAGCTTTAAAAAAAGCAAAAACGTCTGGTGCACTTTTCTTTTGGAATAGATTCGATGACAGGAAGAAAAACATTTTTAAAAAGTGAATTATCAAACTGTACGTCATATAAAAAATATTCAAGTGCAATTACATAAATTCAAATGAAGAGGTCAAAAACCAATAGCCTTACACATTTTCGGGTAAACTTGCACTTATAAAGTGCTTATGGCAACATTATTTCTGTACGTATATATGCGCGTATATGTGCGTAAATATGGATGAATGTGATGGCACCAACTACGGAAGAGAAATTACTTGGTTGTAACGCGAACCAAAGATCAGTCTAATGCATCACCTTTCACATCTCCGATAAAAGTATAAATAGATGTTCAAAAGCATCAAAAATTTGCATTTATTTGATAACGGCCGAAAGTTTATTTCACATTTTATGAGCTGCAAAAAAAAACTTATTTCCACTGGAGAGTTTTTTTTTTTGATCGATCGAGCTAATTAAAACATGAAGATATATAGGCGATGTAGGCCTCTTTCGGAACGATTTCAGTAGATTTACATGATTTCTGATTGATATTTTTGCATTTGCAAACGCATATTTCAAACAGTACCAACGAACTTGCTCGAGGGCATATTTATAGCGCTATATGTTGCAGCGATAGCAAAAACGTCTAGCATATTATGATCGTAACGAATGTACTAATCATTTACAATTCATTGCTATTTTTATTTTTCTTCATTAAAAATTCACAAGCTTTATGCCGGAATGCTATAATTATTAATGGTGTCGAGTACGATGTAGAGGGTGATCTTTGAACTATATATTGAGCTTGCAAGTACATCTGCACTTCAGAGAATTTATTAATTTCTTCAGAGAATTGTTCTTCTTTTATCTCTTTGCCATACTCCTTACTCGTCGCATCTCTCCAAAGGCATCCATTCAATGCCATCTTGCAAGCATGGCGGTCTTGAAACTTCTACATATATGGCTTTGATACTCCCTCCTCTATTCGCATTCGTATTTTTTAAAACTTTTTTGGAACTTTTTTTCTGCTTTACTTATTTTTATTTACAATCTTATTTTGCAGCATTTTTTGCATCTCTATGAATTGTATATATTTATAAGTTTTTTAGAAATTTTGCAGCAGTTTAAATTTTTTCTTCTCAAATATTATCGATTTCATCAAATGTGGCAATAGCCGTGATTTGCATTTCATCTGCTTTTGTTATCTATAATGAGCCATACATTTTCCTCGAAAAGCTGATGAGTTAATATCGTTGTTGATGAATATGCAATATGCAGAAGACAAACAGAACAATGGATATTCTTGCAAATTTTGTTTGTCTAACCAACTGCTTTAATAAGCTGTCAGCAAATAATAAAACATTTATAATGTTGCGTTCATATTTTTGCTGAACCAAATGTTTATGCAAATATTGCAAAGGATTACTGTTCCAATCGTCCTGGTTATGATAAAGGTGAAAATTATAAAGTGCCTTTCATTGTCTTTGGTTATTACTGATAGATGAACTTATATGTTGATGTGATGTGTCAAAATCAGCCTAGATTTCCAAATCAAGCGCTAACGTTTCTAAGTCGAGGCTATAAGGTCAGTATATATATATATATATATATATATATATAAATATATATATATATATATATATATATATATGTATCCAAAGTGTTGTGAAATTTATAGAAAAAGGAGGAAATGAAAGAGATTAGTGCTTAACTTAATAATTACATCGACTAGGCGAACTAAAGAAAAAGAGGAGGATAAAAAGGGCCATTGTTTCAACTATAAATGAACCCGGAAGCTTTCGTTCTACTATGCAGCATTGCTGATCTTTACAACATCTCAGCGATATGTGTGAACCTTTCATTGTGTATTAAATTTTTAACTGATCAAAGGATCACCCATACAAGCTAATCTTTTTTACTCAAATTTTGCTGATTATAAGGTGTAAACCTTAAAACTATGAAAAATTATTGATTAGTTAAAACAAGCAATATCTGTCACGTTCCATTCTCAAATCACTCAAAATTACAATCAAATTTTCAATGTGAATATCTATGCAGGTGCAAATGACTAAATCCAGTTTTGGTTTATCATCTTGTTGCTATTATAGCACAATAACCTTTGCAATATGCAGCAATAAAGCTGAAATCAAGTGGATTGGTTTGTGCAAATACTAATTATTATTTCATTACTAGTAATTCTGGATCTGAGTCTGTTTCTGAGTCAAACTAGAATGTGGGTTTCAACTTAGATTTTAACTATTCATTGAGCTCGAGTGCTTTTCTCTGAACGCTTATGAAAACACAATATGTCTGACTATCAATGAGAACCACTCGCTAAGGGAATTTTTAACGACATGGAAACAAAAGCGTAAGAATTGCCGAGAATGGAAACCGAAAAACATCAAAACAATAGCCAATTGAGGTGAGCACGAAGGAGCATTTCAAAACATCCTCTTGTGGAGGGTTGTGTTTTCAAGTACGATGCGGATATGAGATCAATAGAATTTCAAATAGCCCGATCTTTAGATATGTGCATCGCATCACAAAAACGACGAATATTTGAGCTCATCAGTCAGCGTAAACGAAATGCTTGCGTAAACATACGCATAGTTGATGCTACTTGTTGTACTTATTTGTGGGTGAAGTACATTGGCTTTAATATGCGCATAACGTGAAAATAGATCTATGATCGGCTGCAAATATTCAAGAAAAAAATTGAAATTTTTTTCGAAGCAGAACAATGAAAATAATATAGAGCTGTCAACAATTTTTCAAAGCAAATTTGCCATCGGATATGATTAGTGAATACGATTACTCTGTCCTCTCAAATAGAACTCTGATGCAGTTGTGTTCTTCATAATCCTCTGTCGAAGTAGCTAGTGGTGGGTCATTTTTTGCTGAGGATAGAGAACGACATTAATCGCGATATTGCAGAAAAGAAACCGAAGTCCCACATGAGAAAATAATAAAACTTACAGGTAAAGAAGTGAGCGACTAATCAAGTTTGAAATAGTGCAATTCCTATGCTGAAAAAAAGAAATAGGGAGCTCAAAACGAGTATTAGTATGCCTTGTTAAGCATTCGAACACTGATTAAAGCTGATCACATTTATAACGATTTTATCCTTTTTTTAGGATATTTGATAAATGTTGGTTGTTATTTCGCACAAACGCCGACAAATGAAAAAGGCCGAAAAATCGAGGAATGAGTCTTCGAGCAATTTGGCACATGAAAGTGGCATTTGAGGCGTTGCTACTAGAAGTGAATCTATTGGATTCGGTGAGAAATTCCAAATCTTTATGAGGAAATGAAATTTACCGGAAATAGTTAAACAGAAAAATTCGTTTACATCAGGTGGGAATTAGCGTAAAAAATCCCCAAAAATTTCAACAACTTAAAATTATAGGTCAAAGAATCCTATATATTTAAGGCATACAGATAATGGTTGCCTTCAAGAATTTATATGATGCCAAGAGCAATGCAATCGCTCTGATGTGTGTGTGTGTGTTTTTTTTGCATTTCGTCTCTCAAGTTGTAGGCTAATATTCAGTTAAATGCGTGTTCTCTAAAGCATCATACCGTAGATCAGATCCTATCATACGACGACGATGACGAATAAGTAAATACGGCTTTAATTCATCTTAAACCTAATAGACCTATTCAGGCCATATTTACGAATCCTTAACTCATATTGAACGTATTTGCGTTTGTTTTCGAATATCTCGCTTTTATCTCGCTTTATATTCAGATCTTTTCGAAAATTTGTTATCTTGGACCGCTTCCATGAAAGTACCAATTTGTAGGCTTGATTCTTATGGCTATTATTTAATAATAAATAATAAATAATAAATAATAAATAATAAATAAATAAACAAGTAAATAAATAAATAAATAAATAGGCAAATAAATAAATAATGATTATAATAATGAACGATCTTATCTATAATCACTTAAAAATGTAAGATTAATTTCGGCTGCCATCTTTCATTTACTAAACTCATAATCTACCACACATTTTAATGGTGGTATAATCGAAATTGTGGCCATTTATTGACGGGATGGGAAATGCGCTTTATGAACCAATCATACACTATCTCCGTGAGAACTTAAATCAATCCTAACGTCGATACTTTTATGTATACAATGAACTTTCGCACCACTGAACATTGTTCGAAAAAAATTTACTTTCATTTACTTTTAAGCTAGGCTCATCTAAAAAAACTATTAGAAATTCTCAAATATATCCAAAATTTTTCGAAGGACAGCAAAAATCTCTCTATTGGATAGAAAGCGCAATTTGTGCTTTTAATAAAATTGTATAACATAAAAAAAAATGCTTTTAACGACTGTAGAGAATAAATTTTTGAAAGCGAATATGCAAAATTTCCTCTCACAGATCCCCTAAATTACCTCTGCTGTATACGCAATATGCAAAAACTCTACGTGATAGGAGCGGAAAAACAATCTTCGATTATAGAGATATTTGAGTTAACTGAACTTAGAACTGATAGATCAATTTTTGATTTGAGTACGAAATTTTAGAACTTAATTACTTAGGTGATCATCAGAAGTGGACATAAAATTGACTCAATGATTCAAGTTGATTTTCAGTGTTAGCTTATTCTGCATGTTTTTCGAAAAGGAATTTCGATGTTCGACAACTATACGGTTAGCAACGCACCTTCGATATTCACCTAGGGTGGAAATTCTTCCGGAGCAGAATCACCTATTTGCTTCTAAACGATTTAATGAACCTATTAATTCATAGGAGAAAAATATTGCAAGCATTGATTTTCATATTTGTTAGAGTATAACATTAACAATACGAGTGCAATTGCAAATATCACTATGAATATTCACTTTTCAATTATTTTATGCTCATAGAAACAACCTACCTATATTTGAACCTATAAATAACCGCTTGTTTTTCATACTTCATGTAAACTTTTTCGTAGCAAATTAGCTAAATTTGCCTAAATAAAAGTTTTGAGGCTGAAAATTTTCATGTTCGATCACAGTATGGCTTTTATTCAAGATGTGAATTTACATAAACGAAATTCTTAAAGCTGTGATGCTTCAGAATTGAGAATTTTTTTCAAGACGTGATCTTCATACGAACAAGGCGGCTTATGTCTTTAGTTAATTAGCTTTTCTCAATTGTTTTGGTATTCGAAGAAGAATTTCCAACCGATTCATGCATATTGAGAAGCAATGACTGCAAAAAAAAAACCAAAAATTGATGATACTGAAAGATTGCTGTATAAGATTTCATATTTGAACGCAAAATTTTAGAAAAGTTACACGTTATAAACAATTTTGACGAGCTCCAAAGAACAATTACTCGCTTGTTTTTTATTTTAAGTCGAATATTTTTGAAAATTCATATGTAAATTTGGTAGTAGGATACAAAAATTTCAACAATTCAAACATAAACTATGAGTACAACTCCAATTTCAATGTGTACAATAGTTGATCGTTCAATTGCAACTTCAAGCAAAACCTCATTTCTTAGTGGTTATATGTTCCAAAAGCATCAGAATGGTAGATTCTATAAGATCAAAAATTCTTTTTAAAACTTTTTCATATATCGTATGTTTGCTTGTATTGATTTTTTATTTGTTTGGTGCAATGTTAAGTAGGAGTTGATTATCTCCGAATCCGCTCATAAATGTTGCCCACTTTTCTTTGCTAAAAATGTTTGAGCGGAATATTTATGCTATTAAAATGTCTTAAATTTTAGAGTTGCTCAAGTTTTATGAGTTTCATTTACAAATCAATAAGAGGATCAAAATTATAGTTTCTTATCATATTTTTTAGAGTTTAGTATTTAAAACTGAAATGTAAAAAAGAACGATATGCAAAGCTTTAAAACAAAAACATTAAAAAAGGGCAAAATTTACCGATTGGAATGACGCTGAGATAAGAAACTTCATTAGGCGACTTTTGAGAATATAAATCCAGTTTATTCATCGCTCTTCAATTGAGAAAATTTTTGAATAGAATTTATTCACTCAGAGTACATCTCAACTTATATTATTCGTTTATCTAATCGGTACATATTGCATATGACTTCATTTTGTTGATTAGAATTTATGAAAATGATAAGTGATTGATAATTGAATTGGCGCCTAATTAATACTTTCTAAAATTTTCGAATTTTTTTTTCTTCGCGAATCTCTCTCTATCATAAAATTTATTACTAAGTGAAGTTATTTTAAAAAGTGGAAATTAGAGTTGAAAAAATTATTTAAAAATAGATAGATCAATTGAATGCTAACTAATTCAATGAGCAAATAAATGCACAAACCGTTTAGAGCAAGCGTAGGCGAATATTTATTATGCATTTGATCTTCTCTCAACATACGGCGAATTCACTTTGCGTCTTTTTTTTTCGATTTTCAAGTTTATCGTAGCGGAAAAGTGCTCAGGTAATTCAACTCAACTATGCAATAATAGCGTTGTTATAATTTGAATTTCTATGATTTTAAATTTCGAAATTTCTTCATCTATTTACTCTTCGTTTCACATTATAAATGTAAATATGATTTGGTCAGTGCGGTTATTAAATTCCACATTATGATTGCAGTATTATAGAAAGCACCCCATAGAGACTTTTCTAGAGTGCTTCACAGCGAAAGCGCTAAAGAGCGCAAAAAGAATATCAGAAAGAAATAAAGCATCGATGGCCCACGAAAATTTGCATGTATTTTCAATATTTATAGATCAGTCGAACCATAACGTGACGTACCAATGAACCATAACGTATCTGAAAATTACCGAATAGAATCTTACATAAGCAAAGAAAACAAACGTTAATGGTACGTCAAGAAATATATAAAGATATATTTTAGCTTTCATAAATCTTTGAAGACAATGCGTGATGCCTTATAATCGTCTTTAAAATCTTCAAAGAACGAATTAATTTACTATGCTTCATCACTATTGCGTATTAAAATTCTCTACCTATGGGCTACCAAATTTTAAGCTAAAATTATCATAGCAAGTTTAAAATGCCCATTAAAATCACTCGGATAGGTCTATAAAAGCATTACACCCAGCATCTCCATCTTTGAGAACCCTTATCTATAATGGTTAAAAATTGGTACTAAGTGAGATTCAATGATACGGTTGAAAAATTTTGAATTTTGAATTCTTTATTATATGGTTCTTGTTTACAAAATTGACGTATTTGGTATTTCAATACTCAAAAATCTCTAAGCTGAAGAGTTTTTCCGCGGGGTCTGCAAAACACTGCTATAAAAAAAAACTAATTGCGTTTTGAAAGGTATGGAATTTGATGAAAGTTTTACGATGTGAAGCGATATAGTACAATATCATAGTGGTTAGTACGCAATAGTACATAGCAGTTAGAGGCAACAATTTATAATGTGTCCACTAAATTTAACTACTCAGTTTGTACTTTTCATTAATACACCAAACATTTCAGAAGCATAAACTCTGCCAAGAGTATTTCTCCATCACTTCATCTTTAATGAAGCGAGGTGGATGTTTGTATATATTCAGATTTTGATTGTGAAGGTAATGTTCTACCTGAGGAATATAATAACCGCTCTTTCCATCATAGCATTTGTTGTGTAACAAGCGATCAGCAATAAAATTACTCAATGGATTTTCATCGATGGGGGACTAGGTTTTGATATGAATAACGGATGAGAGGAGGGGGGTCGATCGTCTATCCTCCTCTCGGAATTTTCGGGAAATTTGCCCTTTGCTATTCTTGCCAAAGTTTGAAGCCCATTAATCCGCAAACCATTAGAGATCACATTTTGAATGGCGACGAAAAAGGCATTGGGCACAAAATTTCTTCTTTCCGGAACATTTTCTTTCAAACTTCCAAATTGCCTATTTTTTCTCTGATCGCCAATAACAGTAGTTTCCTAGAATTCGTGGAACTGGAAAATGATACATTTATCTTTAATTAAGTAAGATATAAAGGAATGTCTCATCTGATTTGAATACCTTGCTTTCATGTGAATATATATTGAGCTCGATTATGAGATCGTTTATGAGTGTCCTTATAAATGCAATATTTGGTAATGCTATTCCATTCATGTGTGTGCACGAACGCAACGCTGGATATTCGCTTATTTACATATTAAAATAGGCTTTGTGTGATCGACCGCATAATGCGTTTGCAGGACATTGAGTGTGCATAGTTTAGTCAACTAATCGTTGGACATTCTTTTACTCAATAAATGTGACGATAAAATTTACATATTTGAGCAAAATTTATTCTCGCTGTTTACTTGTTTAGTTGTCAAGTCAGCTGATTAATGCAATTACATTCATTTGCATTATTTAGTTGATGGGTAAGGAATATTTTATGCAATTTTTGTTACATTATCTCATCTCTGACGGCTTCGTACTAGTCTAGAGCGATCGTAAGCGTTAGGTTGCCTAATACGTTGTTTACCTTTATTTTATCTATTTTACCTATCTGCCTATCAAAATATTTAACCCAACACATTAGTGAATTTTTAATGTCTTATAGTGTTGCTCTTTCTCTATAAACCATTCTTTGATGCTTTTAAGGAAGAAATAAACTGTAATCGTAAAAGCTCCACAAAACTTAGGTGAATTCACTTCTCATGTAATATTTAATGATGAAGAATGTTAGATTTTGATTCTTGAATATGAGTGATCTTCAGTCATAATACTTTCGAGTTGACCATCTGTAATAAATCATTGACATAAAATATTCTGTCGAGGTAGGATAGCAAATCAACAGTGTCCACATAACGGCAGGTATGCAAGAATATCATGAAATACTATATGTATCTACTTGTTTTGTCAACATAAATTGTTGCCATGATTTGTCACAAAAGCAGATAGCTCGAAATGTATAAATTGGCTCATAATGCGGGGACACTGCTCACCGGTCTTAATTTGCATTCTATGGATGTTGCAAGTGCGGCTTCAGTACCTTAATTCTGGAACTTCGATATTTTAGGATGATCCAAGTACGGATTTCTATAAGTAGTATTAGGAAAGTCCTGAGACTATAGCTCTGACAATCTTGAACTTTATTGTTTTTTAGTTTTCTAGTATTGGCTTTGATCCTCTAAAATTGTGATTTTAGTACATCCTTGGCCTGAAATTTGTCGTTTGTTCCAAGGAACTTGTAAAGTTACAACCCAATATTGCTGTGAAGTAATTACAGTAACTGCATAATGAACAGCTGTGTGGGAGCGGTTGAGTTATATGCCGTGGTCGTCAGCGAAAGTGTGAAGAACTACTGCATTCTATATGGCCAGCATCAACTTGCTGATTTCTCTGGTTATAAATAATAAATAAAATATTGAATATCGCTATTAATAATATAAGCGGAAAAAGAAATTTTATGAATTAACAGATTTTTTCAAAAGAAAAAAACTTTTCCGCCAAATTGCACTGAACAATTGATTGGTTAAAATGCGCTCGATAGTACCTTATTATCTTCGTTGTCTTTAATATGTGCAAAATAATAAAATTCATTATTAAGCTGTATCATTCAAATGAAAATGACTCACATACTCATTCATTTATTTTATTTAATAAGGCATTCATCACAAATAAACGTCTCTTCATATCGTCTCCACTCTCATTTAGGTAAAGTTGGAAGATCGCGTGAAGGTGACTAAATAATGAGTCAATATAACGAAAATGCAATACTTTTTGTGAAATGCTTTCGAAATGATCGCAAAAAAATGAGGAAAATTTCAAGATGCGATCGATATTTTAGTGAAAAATGTGCATATTGAGCGATTAATTTTAAAGTGTAACACTGCTTATATTTGGTACATAGTTTTTTAGCGATTAATCTTTTGATATCAATTTGGACTGCAACTTATCTAATTAGGTGAGAAGCTAAAGAAAGTGATAAAGCGAATATAATTTTGGTAAACGGCAAGAAGAAGATGAGAATGAATTTTGGGCTGAATTAATGAAGAATAGTCAACTTATCTATTAATTCACTGCTTAATCAACGGCTTTCCACTGTAGAGGTACTGTAAAGGTAACGATGAAATAAAAATAAATTTACTTGAGGCAATAGTGTATAACGTCTTCAGGTAAGGCAGGTATCGTAGCTTTTCGCATTCTTATGAGAAATTGAAAGTAAACTCATTAATTTGTTGAGCAGAAATACGGTCAAGGTAGTTTGTTGCCACCGATGTGCTAATTTGCCTAGAAGGACATCGAAGGCATCGAGTATTTCAGGAAAATTTCCGGAAAAACGCTCAACTTGATCGATAAACGAAGTATACTTAACAAAAACTTTTCTGTCACTTATCTTTGGGGCTAATCACCTTAAGTATGTGGCAGCATTCATTGGTAAATATTTCATGAATGATGCTATGCTTTCAAAGATTAATTCATTTGCATATCATCGACGATGATATTATAAGCGATGCATCTCGAACCCTGTTGTGCCTCGACAAAACTTCATCAGTAGCGTAAGCAGCGCTGTTGTAAAATGGCTATCCAGCTGTGCTCCTAAAACCTAAGCTAATAGGATGGTTGTGGGTTTTTTCTATGAATTTTTTGTAAAACTGCATTCACAATAGCAACGCTTTGCGATTGTGTATTTATGCTTAAATGTTCTCACCAAAACCGTAGTCGACCAGGGATATCGTAACCTGCAGCAATGAAGGTTGAGGTAGTAGGGGAGGAAGGGGCTACCTGAAATGTTATTTCTGCTGAACACTACATTATTTATAGAATTTGGGTAATTTATGTGTCTCATATGTCTGTAAAAATTTACATAATAGAGAAATCTACGCAGATAGGCCAAAAATTTAATACATTAACCTCAGGTGCAAATCAAATAAGAGCACTTTCAGAATATTTCACAACAAAATTTGCATTAAATTGAAAGAATCTTCTTCCATCACTGCAGTTTTATTGCATGCGTCGATCCATGCAATGAATGAGCAGAAATGAGGGATCTCTTAATTGCGAATTGTCGAAATGATTATTGTTTTATTACAAAAAATATTCTATATTCATCGGAATTGAATTTTCCTTAAGAAGTGAATCTTAAAAAGTTTCTCGCTGCAATGTTCGCTTATTTTCTATCACAGCAAAATTTTAACATTGATGCAATGAAATTATTTCGATATCTAAAAGAAATTTTCTATAGCCTCAGGCAATAATTTATTGGGCATCAATAACGAAGGGGTGTGGTGAATATGAATACGAGAATCTAGGGCGTGGCCTTACCCGTTCAAATGACGCTAAAACAAAGTTTCCTCAACATATTTGAACCTCCCCTTTAGGCTTTAGGTTTTCAGAAGCCGAGTTCAGTTATATTCTTCGCTTGGTGGTCACATCGACCATCTCGAGGATTCTGTGAATGAATTGAAACCGCTCTTTAAGCTTTAGCTATTTTTATTACGAAATATTTGAATTAGACCGTAATGTTTTTTCTGCGATCAATGTATCATTGTGGCGTACGAGAACGATGAAGTTACAGCATTTTTAAAATTCAGCGTGAGTTGAAAATAGTATCGTAATATTTAGAAATAGTTTTACTAAAACTTGGCTACTCGGGTTGGATGTACAAATAGGTATACTTGAATAACGATGAGCCACAGAATGACAAAAAATACACCTAGAGAATGCAACGTCAAAGCGGATGGGCGGTGAGATGTCGCCACAACCACATTTTGGAGGATGGATCGCCATCCCGAATTGTTTAAATGCAGCGATATTTAACTTTTCGATAATCTCAGCACTTTTATTGCCAAATCGACGTTTTAGCACCGTACTCTCTCTCCAAATACCCCCTTCTCCTCCGGCAATCCCTCTTACTGAAGAGCGTTTCATCGCTTTGATCCAAATTACGCCGACATTTTTTTGATGCTTATCGTTTTACTCATTGCCTCCATTAACGAATCACTATTTGAAGAGAGCGATCAAGTGGAATTTTTAGCTACTACGAAGCGATCCTATCATATCTTCTGAAGGTATCAAAGATTGATCATTAAGACTGAGGTGATAAGTCCACTTGCCTCATGGACACATATCTTCCATACTTAGCCTCGACAATCGATTCCAGTCAGTACTGAATCACCTGTGTAGTAACCGGTTGAGTGCCACACTGTAGCCAAGTGATTTATCCTCCAAATTCCTCATAGACGAACCTTCCAACATTATCTGAAACATAGGGTTCTTCCAATAGACGCCTCTTTCATGCTTGATAACTCTTCAGCTTGAAATTTGGATACCAAGGAAAAGATGAGAAGGGAAATTGACTTGGTTTAGAGTCACAGCGAAAAAAATATTAATGAGCGTCTAAAAAAACGTAGTCGTGATTAGGGTACGGTGGCAATATTTAAAAATATGGACAAGTGGACATAAAGAAAATAGGACGTTCGTGACAAAATTGGTCACAATTGGGACAACTGATGAATGAAAAAGCGGATAGATGAAAACTGAAGGAAAAAACAGTGCGATCAATTGCGTCCAGTTTAACGAGAATAAAGCGGACGCAACTTAAAAATGAGGCAGCACGATAGCAATTGAGGGGAACACGAGTGGTGCTCATCACCATCATAACGTTATGAACTGGGCGAAGGTCATGATTTAAGGCAGATTTAATAATTTCCGCCGTATGAAGTCACTGGATTGCGCGCTTTATTTAGGCGAACATTTAATGATCAAATTATGGCCAGGGATAAAGAAGCAACCTCTTTAAAGAAGTTATTAAGTTATATGAGTTTTATTTATGCATATTAAGCAGGCTATTTATTTTTATAACAAAAAAAAATTGGAAATGTTTTAACCATTTCAACGATTTTTTCGCCAGGAACAGCGCACATTTTTTCACCGATAAAATAAATTACGGCCGGAATTCACAAGCAGATGAAAAGATTTCTTTGAAAGATTCCTATGAATAAGGAAAACTGACTACTTCTTCTTGAAATAATTTCATTATTTTAGGCGTGAAAAAAATCCGAATTTTCATCACTTTTATAAAATCTTTCTCATTCTTTATGAAGCACAATTACATTATAACTAGCATAGACTTCATTTGCAATTCAAGATTTCTAGTGCCTAAAATTTGGAAAGAACCTGCCGAACACCATGGTTCATTATATAAACAGTTTCGTTCTTTATAGCACCTTACCATGTTGCTTGTACAATACTATTGGCCGCTTGTCGATATCAGTGATCACGCATGGCTAAGTATGCTTCATTTTGAGCCAGAGATTGCAAGAAGCGCAACTGTGAGGTATCAACTTTTGCTCGTACTCCCTTAGTCATCACTGTTTTACAAAGCTGCAACTGCCTGTACTTACAACTGAGTTTTAGTGAGAGGCAGATAAAATTTTATTATTAACAAAGGTGCACTACAACAATAACTTTCTTATGAAGTAGTATTAAATTGTTTTTCAAAAACTCCCTGTCCATTTAGTGACTACTCCTTTCAAAAGAGAGACTAGAGAAGGTAAGGTGAAGGCAATAGCTTCTAGGATAAGAATCTCTAATAAAATAGCTAATAATCTAGGCTGATGTTTGCATAATTTCCTAGTCGTTTTACTTTTCCATCTTTCATTTCAACACGATTGCTTTAATTTCAGCTGTCTCAGAGTTGCTCGACTGTAGTTGGCAAATTGAAATCTTCGAAAAAATTTGCATAATTTGTCGTTGTATTTTCTTTCAGAAATGAGCAAGTCTATTCTGACGTTGTTCGCGTTGCTTTTTGTCTTCGCTGTAGTAGTGATCGCCAATCGTCAAAAGAGGCAACTTTCACCTGCTGTTCAACTCGAAAATGAGCTCAGTCCATTGATTAGACTTGCCGGCCTTCATGATGGGGTTAGTACAATCGTCTTATCACGAGATGATATCCACATTCTCTAGACCTTAACTGCTTGTGATTGATAAAGGAATAGATAACAGAAGCTCAGATATTATTGTGTTTGTGTAACTGTAAGAACAAGTTTCAAGTTACTCGTCTCGAATTTCGCAGTAATCTCGCAGTTTCAAGAAGAGTCTCGAACTTTCGAGAATCATCTCGAACTCTTGATCGAATTTTCGATGGTGATTCCAATGTTGCACCAATAAGAAATGTCCAAAATGACCGCAAAAATCGATGCAAGAAGAACAGTAAATTTTTTGAATAAATTAGTATTATATCTTCTCAGTGACATCATTGCTGTATGAAAAATACGTTTCACTTCTTTTTCCACTCTATCCGACGTTTATCCGTAAATTTATTCGTCTACAGGTGCACTAAAACGCTATCAACTTCAGACTTGAAAAGTTTACACAAATTGAAACAAATCTGAAAGAGAATCGACAGTGACTTGTAGCGAGTGTGTTATATCTCATAAAATGTGTTATCATTCATGTAACACAAGCCATAATTATTTATTGCGTTCATCTAGCGTCTAACAAACGAATGTGTTATAGTCGCACATAAGTGAATTGGATATTCGTTCCATCAAAACTGGAACATAAACGTAAACAATGGAACATAACTTAACAAAATTTTCACAGTTTTTCAAAATGTTGAGAGAAATGATACCAAATAACTCCTCTATTGATCGAATATCCGTAAATTAAAGCATGAAAAATTTTTATGAATGCAGAATGTGAAAATTTCTCATCAATTTTCTAAAATAATTTCCTAAATATTGTATATCAATATATCTAAAGTAGTGGGTGGTCTCAACTCGTTTATTTGCCTTATATTGTAAAGTTGTATTCGATTATTTAGGGTTATTACAAGCGTTCATTCGACTATAAACGTCATCTTTCACCATCACTAAACGTTGAAGATCAACTTGGTCGATTAATCGCTTTGCAGAGTGTTGGTAAGCGACACAGTCCAGCAGAGCAATACGGTCAACGACTTGAAGTATGTTGTTATAATGGCATTTATTGATTTATCGATTTTATCGAACAGATCCTACAATATAGGTGATCACGGTGTAGGGCGATGATACTTGCAACATGTTGTCCACCTGGGATATCTTGGTTCACTAATCTTTAAAAAAACTTGATCTTTTAAAACACAAAAACAAAAAAGAAAAACCAATTTGATTATTCCAATCATTTTCCTCTTCTCTTTAATTCCACTCGCTTGTAGTTTCCCTAAATCCTCACAAGTGGCACTCGACTAAGGGCACAAGAAATATATGTATATGCCAGAAAATCTTATATTTGAAAAAATGGTAGTATCTCCTATTATCCACTTTTCATAGAGGATCTCCTTTTTGCTCAGACTTTTTTCTCGTAGATTTTCCAAACGGATTTCTTTCACATTGAATCTCATCAACGATCCTTCTCAGCATAACTCTCTCTCTTTCATTTTTTTTTCATTCATATCGTTTTTCTATCGAGCCAGCTACCTTCATCTCTGAGAAAATCATATGCAAGTCTAAGAGTAATTCTTATGCAATCTCAATTTTCCAAATAGTAGAAATGTTGGCAACCCGAAGAAACCTCTTGCTTTCTTTGCACGCAACGAATTTATTCCAGCAAGAATTTTGCAATGCAATGAATTTCTATTTTTCGTTTTTTGTAATTTTTTGCAGATGAATATTGCAAAATATTGCAACCGGCCATTTTTTTAAACATTGAAAAAAATTGAAGAAATAAACCTCCAAGGTCGTTGGCTTTAGCATACCATTGCAGTGTTATTGCTTATAATGAGGTGATTAGGAGCGAGCAATAAAGCGCCTATTCTAAAGAACTGCAAATAAATAAAATTCAAAAATTTTTGTTCTTATCTGTAATAACCCACAGCCCAAAACTTTTCTGACAGGGAAAAATGATTTGGAGAATTGCAATTGCAGTTGCAATTGCATTTGCAATTGCAATCATATTTACAAATTGCAATTATTGCTCTATGGACACTTAAAATTGATGAATGTTTTATTATTGAAGCCACATATCATTAAGCATTTATCATCACTTTCTTAAACAATCATATCAAATATATTTAGAGAAATAACATAAATGCTCGATGATGCATTAGAAAATAACGAATATTCTTTGAAAAAAAAATTTTTTTTTTACCATGCTTATTCTAGAGTTCATTTTTGTGATTATTCGCTTCGATTTATAAGTACTAATAATGAGGCGGCAATGAAATTATAGAATAGCTAAGTAACAATTAATGTGGTGAGGTATTTGAGGAAATTATTGAAGGAATTTTATATATTCTCTCATATAAAATGAGATCTCATAGAAAAAATTGCATCGATTTTTCATTGTTTTCATCAATTTTATGCGATTAAAAAAAAATTTTTTTTTCAAAATGTACTTTGTATGATCATAGTGCATTTATTTAGTCGAGCAAAATGCACATTTTCGTGTGAAAATAACTCAACGAAAATGGCTTTCAATTTCAAAAAAAAAATCTAAATTCCTATCCTCTCTCTTGAAAAGTGATAGCATGTGAATGTGAAATAATGTTTAAAACCTTGTTGATTTATGAAAATAGCTTGATTCATTTTTTTTAATGAGGAAAGATTCGAATTGAAAGAGAAGCAATTATGGCGATGAATTCCGATTATAAAAAAAATTCTGTTCCTAGCATTCAATTTTTATCATATCATGAAGTATTCACTGATAAAGGTCATTATCACTTAGGTATAAAGCCATTTATTAGTGCGATGAGTGAGAGATTCGTTACGACAATAAAAATTCACGCTTATCTTTATTGTGTTAGATGTTAGATCGATGAATTCTTACAACTTGGATTTTTCTACCTTCTTGACCTATCTCTATACCTCTCTTATACCATGACTTGACATTGACTTATACCATGACTTCATGTCTACTTTCTTGATTCACCTCCATACCTATCTTATACTGTGTGGAATATAAGTGGCAAGAAATCGGTCATCGGAATTGATCTTGAGTACTTGCTCATTGTTGTGGTCAAATTCCAGTCTTTGAAAGAGTGGTAAATTATTTCAGTAAAGAAAACCTTAGCAATATTACAATGCTCGAGAATTCGCTGTTTTTTGAGTAAAAGTAATAGTAAATGTTAAACTTGGTAAAGGCGATTACAATTGAATGGAGCAATTAGAATTTATGAAATGACTAAAGAATGATGTATAAAGCATCCGGAAATGAAGCATTCCCACATCTGAAAAACATCCTTAACAAAGGAGAAGTTTGGTGCACTTCCTTTTCGTGTTGATAAATGTGGCAATATTATCACAAAAAGTTCAGAGAAAATGGATTCGAAAATTTATTTGTGAATTACTTCTATAGGTATTGCATTCTTCTGGTGCCGTCGTCGCTTCGATAGTTCTTTCGATGATTGTGTGATTGTTGAAAATATGCTCGTAACCTAGGAAAGAATGATGTACTGTGGAGATATTGTGCCATGTTCAGTGAGTAATCCCAAAATGCAGTCATGGTATTATTAGAATAAAATAGCATGCAACAGCTTGATTAAAAAAATTCAAAAATTTTCGACTCTTCCAACTGGCATTCATAAACAACAGAGGTAGCGTTTTCTTAATCTAGCTGCCTCTTCGAATCAACCTGGATTCAGTAAGCATCACCTGAAAGACCTGGACAATATTAAACACCAAATCACATATTACCATCATTTAGTCTTTTTTATATGATACCTATGTAATCTCAACTCTGATATTAATCTTTCAAATTCGAAGTAAAAAATACATATTCTACAATAATTATTTAATTATATTTTAGTTGTGGCGTCAACTGGCCGAAGTGGGCAAGAAACGTGCTATCTCACCATCAGCTGATTTACTCAATCAACTCTCATGGTCAGAATTTCTCGATCAAGCGGGTCGATAATAGCCTTCTAAATGATCGTCCCCTCAATCGTCACTCTATGAGAATATATCAATAAAAATTCGATTCGACCACTACAGCTCCTCTACTTTTTTTTAAAGATATTTCCATTTAAATATTCGAGTATTTTATGCAATTCTAATAATATTTCTATTCATTCGATGCTGTTCACATTTTATCATTTCGTTGTCAATGTGAGCATCAATAAATACTACTTAAAAAAAAATTCTTCATCAGTTATGTGTTACACTTCAATTCATCTTATATATGAACAGATCAACTATATATTTCTAATCCAAAAATTTCTCTAACTTCTCATTTTTATACTTCCTACAACTTTTTTTTTGGAAGTGAAGCAAATCCACCTGCTATAGATATTAAAAAATTAAGTTTTTTTTTGATTTTATCAACTAATAACTTCTAACATTTTTTTTTGTCTTTGCAATTAAACAATTCCAAACAGTTGTTCTATTTTCGACAGTATCTATGTATCTTAAATTCTCCTCTCTCTTTTTTTGGAAATTTTTAACACATAAGCTCAATTTTCATTGTCATTCGAGTAGTCTATGATCTCTTGACTGGTAAATTCGGTTTTTTTTTTGTAATATCGAAGCAATAGTGACTCAGAAGTGCCATTATGGGCACTTAAATTCCCACACTGTTATCACTTCATTGCAACGCTCCTTCAAAATATATAGGTAATTTATTAAAATTTATTCTTTCACTTCCAGTGATTCATCGAGAACTCTGCATTGGGAGTCATGCATGAAAATTTCAAATTTTTTGAATATCTCACTTTCACCGACTAGGGGAAAGTTGATGAGAAAAAATACTTAGAGAAGATAGAAATTTGCGCCCTCTTAAGTACTCAAGAGTGAGGCAGACCACCTCCACAGCTTCTCCCCATTCCCTTCCTCTCTTATTTCCTCAATGTTTCGATGTTTTTTTGAGAAGAAATTTAATCTCGGGATTATTAAAGTCTCGAGGTTATTAAACTTATGCCCTGGATTATCGAGATTATTATATATCATTGATGTGAGCACATCTTTCGCAAGATTATGAAAGCGATTTATTCAATCGAAATTAATAACTCTTTCGACAAATTATTTACTTACCATGATTTTTCCCCTAAATAACACATAAAATTTGTTGATTGATACAGGCGAATTTTTTAATGATTGAAAAACATTCGCTTCCGTCCGCAATTTTAATTAGAATCATAAGCCATAGCTATAGATCAGAATTTTTCAAAAAAAGTTAACCAATTTTCATATGGAATTATGACGAACTTTTTCTAAAAAAAATTTTTTTTTCTTGTGCGAATGATTTATCAGGAAAAAATAATTCCAAATTCTTTTTGAGTAAATTATTAGTTCAAAAATATATCGAAATTTAACATATTTGAGCGAATATGTGCTTGAATGTACCTATTCAACGAGTATACTTAACTATATAAATAAGATACCATGATTTGAAAGTTGTTATGGAACTGATGGCATTTTCAATAACTTCAATAGGATACTGCCTCTATTGCTATCTTAGAAAGTTTATAATCAAATAGGATAGAACTTGGAAATTGCAAAGAGGAGGCTATGGTCATTATGCTTAATTAAATACTACATTTCAATTGAATCGCTCACATTCGACTAATTATATAGCGAGTATTTCTTCGCAAAGCACAACAGAAATTATTCATCTAAAATGTGTTTGCATTGAGTATATGAAGAGAGAGAGGATAGAGAAAATTAAGAAGAATGATAGCAAATAAACAAATGAATCATTATTTGGTCGAGGATATATTTGAAATCCTTTTTTTTTCAATTTATTGCAAACATTAGCATTGATTTTAAATTAATAGCAATAAACTATTTAAATTTTTCTTAGAAAATGAAGAAAATAATTATAAATAACTCTTATTATTTTCCTTACCTTCACTATTTATCAAGAAAAAAAAAGGGCTAATAATAACAAAAATTTGACCTCATTCATATTCTGGTATCAACAGCTATATATGCAACAATATGGCAAACACAATATATTCTCGATATGTGTTGTCTAACCGCCATATCCAACAACATGCGAACAATAACTTCTTGGCAGGTGAAATGTGAACTCTCCTAATAGCGCTGAAACTTTGAAATCCACACAATATCATAGGATTATTTTCAGCTTTCCTGAAGTCGGAGGGACCCACTGTGCCAAGTCAAATTTTTCCTATTTTTCAAATTCGACATTTCAGCAGCTGCAAATTTCCACTGGAAAGGTTTCGCGTTAATCTGAACACTTATTTTTGGGATCAGAAAATCTTGGACATCTTCCGCTATTCGTTGATCGCCATATCAACCAACATCGAAAGTGAAAAAAGTTGAATTTGAAATGTATTTTTCGAAAATCGACATCACATAGTGTGCGAATTTCACTGCGATCACAAAAAGACGATTTGGAGGAAGTGACAGACGGACAACGAAACATATAGACAGATAAATAAAAGGCAAAAATCTGCCAACATTTGTGCAACCCGTATGAAAGGTTTTAAGTGTGTGCATTTCATGGTAAGCAGGTAATTTGAAGATATAGAGTTGAGTACGTATTATGTGTACTTCAAATCATTTCAAGATAAATCACTGAAGACTTTTCGAGTAGATATATGAGAGTTTTATGTTGACTAGTTATTGATGTTAGCAGTAAAGTAAAGTGCAAATTTTGATTGCAGTCGGAAATCCATAGAAATTTAGGACACAAAGTCTTCAGAAGGAAAAGTTGTTCGTTGCCTAATGCAGTAAAGAGTAAGGAGGAGCTGGCTGCCTATTAGCAAAGAATATGATGTGAGACTAGGAAGAAAACATTATAGGTGTATTTCGATTTGTAAAATCCGATTAAAATTTCATTTCTCAAGTGAAACGTGATCAGTTAGTCATTATTACTAATATATTCATGAAGCATTAACGCAACTTCCGCTTGTAGCCGTGCTTACAATTACTTCATGCATTCAAGGAAAACTTTTTTTTTCGTATTCCATATAGATTTTCGATTTAATGAGGTGAATATGTTTAGCATTTAGAATCACCACCATCTTTGAAGTACTTTGGCTATGACATTGAACAGCCGTGATTTCATCGATTTCATCGTTAATTTCATCGATACAGCTGACAATTCTTCCATCTATCACAATCCTGATCCTTCCGCATCCAAGTATCTCCATTGAGACGCAGCAGCGGATCTTCCCACCTTGTCGGCTGTTTGCCGTGTGGTTGCTTTACGTCTCTTGGGTACCACTCAAGGATTCGATTAGTCCATCTACTGTCATCTAACCTGGATGCGTGATCAGCCTACCTTAGTTTTCTTTTGTACATTTCTTCAACGATATCCTTTACACTGGATCTCGAACACAATTCTTCATTTGTGACGTGTTGCAGTTTGCTAATACCTTCCATTCGCCTTTCTATTGTTTGATGGGTTGTTGCTAGCTTGTTTTCTTCAGCAAGTGTGGTTTTCCATGTCATCTAAAACATAAAACTTAAAAAATTTAGTCGTACGGAAGAATTCAAGGATGGGCGTCACCTTAGCGCAATATGAGAACCATAATTCCATAGGCAAAGGATGCAGCCCGAATTTGGGCTATTTCATTATTTCTCAGTTTTTTTCTTCTAGTTATATCTCCTCTTCGGTTGTTTTGTAGGATTCGATGGCGCACACACTCACAGTTACGATGTTTGCAGCACACAATCCCTTCATATTCTGTTTTTGCATATTTAAAGAGAGGTTCGCTTATTCATGATGCATTATTGCCGATAGAAAATTTTCATCTCGGGAGTTAATTCATCAAATGAGAGCAAAGCAAATACAGGCAAACCTTCCAAAAGCTATTTATATAAGTAGCCCTAGGACATACAGTCATAACGATCGATATTTCAGCATTAAGGCCCTGACATAAAAAAGCACAGCAACACCAATTGTCTGCATCAAATGAACTATTTATTAGCATGCAATGCAAAGATTCTATCCAGTAAGCTTAGAAGCCATCTCGATATGTATAATGTGGGACCTTGAAGTACGGTTACCCGTAATGTGTAAATCGTTACGGTATAGCATTTGCGTATCTTAGCATTCAAAAAGCAATCTCGCTGATAGTCGTTGCGATTAACAACGTGAAACTCCATAATGATTCGCCTAATATCGTTTTTTTGCGATATCATTAAGAAGATTTCAGAATGCATCATTGCAAAGATGAGTGTGATGAGGTTTGACGATCTATTTTGACCTCGAAGAGCGACTCCGATCGTCGCACAAAAAGTTTAATTGCTATTTGCCCTCGAATTGGGTGGTAATGATCATCAATGAGCGATATTGCCATTAGAGTATCGGCAAATGAAGAATATCCTCATTCAAGGACGTGTGCATTAACTTCGTTTCGTCTCTTTTTCCCTTTTGCAAACCCATTCAACAGTCACTGTATTGTTGTTTGAGTTTCCCTTTCAAAAATAGGCGTCGATAAATCAAAGCGTCCTTATTTTATCATTATATGGTTATCTTTTAAGGTTTCTGTGACAGTTTTCGAAGTGATCTCTCATTATCTGCAATTGCTTGATTTTGGAGCCAAGATTGACCCGAAGATTTCAAAGACAATAAAGATTAAGAGCTAAGATTGACCCGAACATTTCTAACTCAATAAAACGTCAGACCTATTACGGCTTCACGCTTCACATGCAAAAGTACAAAAAAAACCTAGAACTCCAAAGCGTCAATGAATATTCCTCGCATTTTACAAGTACTTCGTTTTCTATATTTGCTATCGGTACAGTTTTTAGCATGTTTGCTGACAAGAAACTCGCATTATTTGCTCTTACTTAAGCTCTGATTGGCAAGTTCAATGTTTTTATCGTCCACATTTTCATCGGTATGAGATACGGACGTTGTTGGAATTCCAAAAAACCCGAAGACAGTAGTACCCTTAGCAAATTCAGAGCTATCGAAAAAGGAATTTGGAAGCACACAAAAATCCGGAGTACTTGCAATTCGCCCCCTTAGCGAATTTCCTTTCAAGCCAACATTTTTGAAGAATACTGCTGACTTTATGAACCCAAAAATCAATTACCTTCGAAATTTTGGGTACCCGGAATGAAAGCTTCGATATGAATTCGCAGCAGCACAATGAAGATGCGGAGTCTGGAAGCAACCTATTTTTGAGCACTGAAACCTTCTATTAGTGGAAGAGAGGAAATTGTGGAAGTGCTTGCATTTCCTCAGAAAACTTATATTTTGTTCTCATGAATATATTATTTCCTACATTTTTACTCACTTCCACCATTTTCTTTTCTTTTCTTTCTTTTTCTCTTATTTTCTCTTTTCATTGATATACATGTTTTTGATGCATTGCAATAAATTGGTTCCATCAAAGGCGGCTGATGCAGAAAAACAACCGTTTGAACAGATCTTTTACCATTGTCTATTCGGAATGGAAGATAGGAAACGACAGAGAAGATCAGATACACTAAATGATCAAATGAATATGCGTAGAAGATGAGTTATGAATACCGTTCTCGAAGAATGTGTAATATTCCCATCATATCTGCTTGACTGAGCTGAAAGTCTGATGTGTCTACTATGTAGGTCTACCGTGTTGAAAGACTCAGTAAAAGTGTCGATTTGAGGAAGTCCGAATTTCGCTCAACTATATAATATACAAACTTTCAATGTCTTCAATAATCTAGGGTCTCAAAACTGACTGAAGTAAAATTTACCTCAGTCAGTCAGAACAAATGAAGGCATGAAAAACTGGCATGAGTTAACTGACTAAAACTGCAAAAAAAAAAAATTAATAAATCAGGCAAAACCATCAACAACTTTTAAAAGCATTTCATCAATTCTGTGAACATTTTCACCGTTCGCAATAAACCAATGAAGCAATAGTGCGCAGTAATATTCTAAATTACTTTGAAACACGCAACGGGGCCCTCTGTGCTATTCATTCATCTCATTCTTGTTTCCGAAGTAAATCCAAGAGTTCCAATGCACAGTTTTCTTTTGTTTTTTTTTCTCCAAGGACATCGCTTTCTTGCTCGAAAGCGGCTATAGAAGAAAAACCTCATCTGCTTCGGAGAACGACTAAAATTTTTCCGATTCTCTTTCACAAAAGAACCAAAATCGAGGACAAACTCTCTACTCTGGTGATACTGCTGCGATGTGTCCTCGATGACCACATCCTTCGACAGCATGTCACGCAAAAGATATAGAGTGAACCCGATGAAAAAGGAAATATGGGTAGGTGTGCTCAATTTCACAGGTGTGTTGCAATATTTTTATTTATTTGTTTGTCACGTGTATTTTCCTCGCATTAACCAAGTTGTTTTAATTTCTAGCATTGTTCATCCATAACAAATCATCCCTTATGCTAGAGTTGAAGTGGAAATATTCATTCAAATTTATGACGATACTTCTTTGTGATACTTATTGATTGAAGATTTATTTATTGATGCGGAGGATTTCAAGGATTAATCCTTTCTTTAAATTCATTAGAGGAAAGAAATCCTTGAAACGATTGCAGAAAAATATTGCTCATTTTATTGCTTCGTTGTCAAAAACCAATTTCTTCTTTCGTATGATCGTGCAGTTTATGTGTTTGATCGATTTATCGGCTAAATTCATATTTTAATACTGATCTGTTCCTCATATTCAAACCGCCATACTTAACAGCTTTCCAATTTTAACTACGAGCAAATTCGCTGCTCTCAGAATCTGGTGCTCTTGGTTGTCTAAAAAATGCCCTTACATGAGAATCGCTCATCTCAATCGACTAGGTGGCGAATGTCTGGCACTTAACGTTCATTGCAACAAATTCAGCGAAGTTCATTGCTTGTAGGCTCTAGCTGTCACAGACCGGAATTCGCCGATTGGCTACTATCAGCGCTAAATTGGTCAGCTGGTTGTTGTCAACTATTGCCAGTCGTCTGAAGACATACTTTCTTTTTACTTCACAGCCACCGATATACATACTCCATTGGGCCACTTTGCAACAGTATTTCTAGACGTCGGATGGGCTACGAAGAAGGAGCCCTTTTATCTCTAAATTGAATGCGGTGAAGCTAGGAATGTTGGCATCTCTCATTGATGTTCATAGGGCTCCTATATATCTTTTTTTGCTAAAGAAAGCAATGAGAAGTGAGAAGATAAGCTTTTACGGACAACGAGAGGATCATAACAATAAAGAGAATCTAGAATTATCTCCTAATTTTTCATTCCATTATAATTCCTGATGAGCCCTCTGATTTCGAGAATTTTCGTTTAAACAATTTCAGTAAAAAGAATGGAACTTTAAATTCACGAGGTCTACGCTCCATTTAGTCCCTCCTCCAACCCCACCCCCCTCTCTCCCCTCTTTCTTTCATCTGCCATCGAATAGGAGTGGTCGTTTAGACTCTAATGCACTTCAACGTTTTGTGCGAGTGCATTAGCGCTCGATACGTCAACAGTTTTTGCATCATAGAGGAAGTGTTAATAGTGCTCGCTGATTCGATAGGTAATTAGTGATGGCGAAATGCTGAAAAAAGCCTGAATCAAGAAAAATGCCCATCGTCACCACTCTTAAAGCTGTAGTGATGTGTTTTCAAGCGTTAAAAATGCGCTAAGTGTTTAAAGCTCTAAGACATAACATATTGCGGCAATCTGGAAAGCACATTCGCTTTAAACGCGTTTTGCGTTATTGTGATGTCACTATGTCCCAATTCCTTCCAGTAGTATTCCTTTCTATGATCGTTCTATTGATGCTCATCATTCCTATTCCAGAATATTCCTAAAAACCCCTTTTCCAGAATTTTTCAAAATTCAAACTTATCATTATTCACCTTCAATGGCAAATTTTTAACGAAATTGTTGGTTAAATATGTTATTAAAATTCGGCTTTTCCTAGAGGGTATTTTTACATTCATGTTTTCCCTGTCACCTTGACGGTCTTCCTAAACGACAATGATTATCATTAAGGATTCGGTTCAACCATTAAAAGGAACGGTAATCCAGTTCCTCAAATAGGTGTTGCTAAAGTTTCAAAGGTAAGCTTTTAGCTTACTGGATGAATTCACGCTTCCTACTTTACTCTTTGCCTCTATCTATGTGATGTAAGCAAAAAATATGAAAATAAATATCTTCAAAACTAAAAATATCGACTATACGAAGAGATTTTGTTATATATGAATTGTGTTTCAATCCTCCCACCAATCATTGTTAAATCTACCTTCCTTAAAACCTGTTACAGCCTCTAGCATTATATTAACAGACTTTTTTACTTCTTGTTATTGCCTTCTTTCTTCTCTTCAGATGCTTATATATGCTTATTAATCAGTTGTCGTTATTCAGTTCTTTTCACCAGTAGGCATTCCTCGACGAGGACATATAAAGTATGGAAATGAATCCACGAGAAAAGGCTATATGAACACCAGACTCAACAATGTTTCCAGAGAAACTAGTATGGAATATAAAAATGATATAAAGTATAAACAGGGAAGCCGTACTAAGAATGACGGAAAATGGAAGAAAAAATATCATAGGCATTATGTAATTAAGATGGCAACGAATGAGGCAGGTGATTGCAAAAAATGAATCTCTTCGTTTCAGCCATTGATGAGGTTACCTAACTAAGCAAGCAGATAGCCGATACTTTAAAATTCGTTTCTTTCTTTACTGCTTTTTCGAATGAAAGGTAATGATTTCTTCAATATTAGGTCATTCGAGTATTTTGATTCTCTCGGAGACCATACGATCTAAAAAAACAACCGCTCTAAATTCGAAAATAAACCGGGGTTTCATAAGAGTGAGGAGCACAAGAAAGGAAAAAAAGATCATCCCTCAAAAGGACAACTCAAAAACTTCAGCAATTCCTAGTGTTCAAAACTGCTCTCCAATGGAGTGTCAAAATTCGTACGTGTCACTATAGAGGTTTACTAGCGCACGCGTAAATGTGTGTCACCTATCATCCAATAACGAGGATAAAAACACCTTTAATGGTGTACAGTGACTGGTATTGCCAAGTTGATGTGATGGAATTGCTCGTCTCCAAGTACCTCTTTCTTAGCAATTGGGTCTTAGAAATAGTCTTGTTGCAAATGTTATATGTTACAGGTGTTACATGTTAGAGATGTTACATGTTATAGATGTTACATGTTACAAATGTTACATGTTACAAATGTTACAACTTCATAGCTGTCGAACAACAAACTTGGCGTAAAATGTCTTACTCTAACATATCCACATCGTATCTAGGGATTACTTGTCAAGAAAAAAATGTCTTCAGCAAATTTATGCCTTATCTCTACCTTTCACATAGCAATACAGTGCGTTGAAGTAGCACATCTATTTGTTAGGCATAACACAGCTAAACGCTATAAAAGCTTCGGCCATTAGTGCATTCTGCATAACGTCGCTTCAAATTTTGATTTATTTCATACAAGCAATTTACCTAAGCGGATTGTCATGTTTGATTGATGGTCATTGAGGTCACCCAACCATCTTGGTTAGTGCATAAGGCAGCAGGACTGACCAATGAGATGAACATATTAAGATGCAAACTTAAGTATTGCACTTCGAGATGACCCCATTAAAGAGCACAGAGACATATGGAGCATAAACCGTGAGAAAATGCCCACTCTGTCATGTATTTCATTTCTTAGAGTATTTACCATCCTCTTCGTATCACTCTATGGAGTTAATTCATTGGTGTTTTGTTTTCTTTTATTTTTATTTTTTTCTTCACCTCTGATGAATTCGATAGAGTAATATTTTCTTTTTGTAATTCTTCACAATTTTTTCTGAACGATTGAAACAATTCGATAGAGTAATTCTTTATTTTCTTCACAATTAAGCGTAATAAAAATTATTTTCTGAACGATTGAAAAAAAAATACAAAGCTAATATTTCGATAAAATTTTTCAATTTAATTTCAATTTCAATCCTAATGAATCTATATATTTGATATAATAATTTTTTCAGATAAATGGCAGAGAAAATTCAAAAATTGCTCATAACTGTTTGTGCATTTCCTACGCAAGAAGATATGAAGGGAATATATTTCAGAATAATTGGAAATATTCCAAATTTGTAAATAATGAATGGAAGCTTGCCAAATGTATTAGCTTATTATTTTAGTAAATTTGCAAAAAGCGCTCAAATAGAAAATAAAAGTGAAATGTAAGATCATAATCTATCGATTTAACTTGCATAAATGAACAACACATCAACAAAGAAAACTGAAGCATAGATAAAGATTAAAAATAGGAACAATTGGTACAACAGCATGAAAATTAGAAAATGAATGCAAAAAAAGTAAATAAGTTACTCGTTGATTTCAGAAATTCATTCTTTTCCTTCCTGAATTTAATTTCAGGAAGTTTCAGAATATTTTAGATTTTCTCAACAATATTACTATTCACAATTCCCATCAATATTATTATTTACAAGTATTACTTTCATATTTTCTCTTTCTTATAATTCACGTTACTATGGCAATATGTCGAAATCCGATGCATCCGATCCGGCGAAGAAAAATTCCACTCATAAAACATTTGACCTTCATATGATTCGACAACGAAATGCCTTTAGGGATGTACACTAATCGTAAACATAATTACCGTGCATGGCTATTTGCACAATGGCAATTTATGGCTATTAGTGTGTTGTAGTGAATCCCATCTCGATTGTGCTCGTCTACTTTTTTTTTCGCATTTTTTCTTTACTTTGCTCCAGTACAATTTTTCAGTTTTTCATTTTTTAGTTTATTTCAGTTCCACGAAAGTTCGGCGCTTTTATTTTTCTTATTTCTTCATCGCGATTGCTTCTATTATCGAATTTTATTTTATATTCATTTACGTTTCATGTTATTTGTATTTAGGTACTACACGGAAATATTCCGAGAAATAAGAAAGAATATAGTAAAAGAATGTTTTATTAGAAGATAACATCTTGGTCAATAACTCTCATCATGTGTGTGTGTGTGGTCGTTTTCATGTGCCTTTTTGGTCAGATATTTATATTTTTAGTTAATGGTCATCCACTTATTCATTACCTTCATTAAATGCCTCTTTACTTGCCAAATTTACGTAACTAAAGAAAATTCAATCATTGACCGCTGACTCAGTAATTCGGTTAGCCAAATATAAAAATCGGATTGTGATGGTGTTCAATGGGTGATCGATGGTTGTGAATTTTTATACAAATTTATTTGCAAACATAATTAAGATCACATTATCAGTTATTCAATTTTAGCATGTTCTATCAATTAGCACTATTAGATCGATTTAAACATTCACAGCGACTGTTTATCAGCAGCTGTTTAATTCAAACCAATTAAGCTAATGAATGTATCCTTTTTTACTAAATAAATATTTAGATTCTTTTTGTATTCGATGGTAATTCATTATCATGGTTTATACTCATACCAACTTTCCTCTTGAATCATATATTTCTGCAAAGATATAAATTTCATTTTTTTGCAATTTTTATTTTTGCAAGATTTTGGCAAATTCGAAAAATCTGAAATGAAAAATTTTCACGGAAAATAAGTTGCAAAAATTTCATATTCATAGTAATTTTCCTCTTGAATTATACAAATTTTTTGAAATATTTTTTCATTCGTTTTCATCTCTGAAAATTTTTTGCTGAAGAATTATGTTTGAACCTCCATATGTTTCGATGCAATTATGATCCTATAACATTATAAACTCGTTAGTTGGTCTGTAATCCATCCATCAAAAGCACTTATTGTAATCATTCATCTGAAGATTCATTGTGATACGAATCGGAAAAGTCATATGGAATGGTAAGCAACGAAATATTTTCCTCAGTGAGGCAATTACAGCGACAAATGTAAAGTGATTCTGCTTTAGATTCCTTCAAATAAATCCCTTTCGATTTCAGTTCCTTTCAATTCCATTCAATTCATTCTGTGATTGATGTAACAGTTTTTTCGGTTATGACCATGTAAACTGACGTTTCGGCTCCTTGAGCCATAATTTGGGTATGATTATGCTCAAACTTGGGTAAGTTTGAGCTTGCTGTGCTATGATATTATGATATGCTATGATATCTATATATCCTCTATTAAAGCTATAATTTGGTAGCTGGGACTAACCCTAGGATGTTATCGGTATTTACAAAGAATTTTAATTGCAAATAAGGAAACTATTATTTTGATGGCTGAATAAAAAAGGAAGTAATTCAAACTTGAATAACTTTTAGCATAGATGTTTGCTACATTTCCTCATAACAGTCTAATAATGCTGTGCTAAGAGTTTTTACTTGTTCTTGCCTGAAAGGTTCGTCAGTTACATGCTAATTAACCGTTAGAACAGGAAAAGAAGTAATTGAGCATTGCTGTAGGAAGTTGTAGAGGAAGCCGCATTCATAGGAAGTTGTAGAGGAAGCTGTCAATAAATGAACGAAGCGCAGCATCATTATAGCTTTTCGAATATTTGCGGCTGCAAATAATTTTTATTCTATTGGCAATTAAGTTTCCAGATAAAAATTTGCATATTGAAATTTGACTAAAGACAACACTAAAGTAATTGTTCCATTTTTAATATAACTTTTCATAAAAAAAAGATAATTTTTATGAAAAAGTTTTTTCTTTCAGTTATTCTCTATTCTTTCGAAGTATTTTCTTTATTTATTTCTTCTTCTTCTTCTTCAAAAAAAAGAATAAATAAATAAATATTGCACTGAAACAGAAAATTTCATTATTCTTTGATGACTCAAAATTACGTTTTTATTTGCAAAATTACGAAACAATTTTAAAGTCGTTTGGAGATTATTTAAATTCTCAAAGGAAACGTATTTCCGTTCATTTTTGCAAAAACTGTCTCATTATTCTGAAGAACCGGTTTCTATATGTGTTTTTTGTGTATGTATGATTGTGTTTACGTTTATCTGTCAGGCAAATTCATCTAAAATCATCGATGATATAGTCTTTTAGATTTATTAGGCACAATCAATTGCATAAATTGTGCGCAAAAAAAACATTTGCAATGAGCGAGCGTACGAATAGAGAAATAATAACGAAGTGATAATGATAAAAGAGTTTATTAGGCGAATTTGTTACCTAGTAGTTATTACCTAGCAGAATATGTATATATATATATAATGACAAAATGTAGTGCACGTGATCAACACATGGCCACCGAGTCTTCTTTACATTCCTTATGTTATATTTTTCTTCCTCAGGCTGTGCACACGCGACATTGGTGTTATATTTTAGACTGGCTATGGTTACGAGTTTCTTATCATTTAACTAAAGAAAGTGCTTTAGCTACTCCCAATCTGTCACCTCGGTAAACTACCTGCAAATTTATGAAGTTACATGCAAAGGTTTTTTTTTTGAATAAAGAAAAAGATGCAATAAAGCGAAACATCATCAAACTAGCAGCTTAGCCGCTTTCGATAACGTATTGCAAGTTAGTTGAAGCTGTATGGTGATAAGAAATGGCGAGTTGAATCTTTGGAAACCGTTTGAAACTTTCTTCCCAACAACGGAACCGGAAATCGGAGAATCTCAAGTATAAATCGTTCATGCAGATGCAATGTTCGCGAACTTTCTATTTCCTTTAACACTCTGAGAATAGGAAATGTTCTTAATAACTGTATCTTTGCTATTCATATTTTTTGCCCTATTATGGACCCAAGGTAAATCTCAACTACCTTCATATGATTTGCAGTATGAGTTAGAACTTTGCTTAGCTATGTCGAGTTTGGTCGATATTTATTTCGCAGACCTGTTTAAACTTAATTGGCTGTTGCCCAATATGTCAGCTAGGTAGGCCAAAGATAAACGCATACAAAGGTATGTGATGTTGTTGAATTGCAAGTACAATATATTCATTGAATTCGGAATTAGCGCTTTGCCATTGATGAAATCTCCTAACTTTCTTAGATCGAATAAGTCGACAGTAGTTCATTCCTCATGTACTCGAGGAGTTGTAGATGCATTCGATACGATATGTTTCGAAAAAAAACCTTTTTAGCTCCGGAGTGTGCGGAAGTGAGGAGGTGGGGGAGGAGAGGAGAGAAAAGGGAAGGTTAATTCTCATATACACAAATCCAAGACAAGGGCTTGATGCCATAGTCCAAGCGGAAGTGGAATTTCCTTTATGTGTGCATGCACTCGAGAGCCCTTGAGGAGCCTAAAAAGCGGGTGTTCTCTAGAACGGAGTTAATCGACCGAATCTAGACTGGTTATTGTTGCGTCTTTTCTTTAAGTAACATAACAACTTTCAGTATGTGCCACTTGAAGAAGGAATTTCTAGATGTGTCCTAAATGCGGATGCAAATTGCTTTACTGAAGTGGAAACATCACAAGGATTTTATCACATAACTGTGGTCTATCGACCGAGGGGTATTTATGAGGTAGTCCCGTAAATGGTGAATTGTGATAATCTTCAAAGGTATATTTTATAGATAGATTGGTTGGAATCCTTTGAAATAAAGTAAAACATAAACAACCATAAAAATGCGCCGAAACTTAGGGAGAGATCATTATTCATACATTATAATTATCAGCTATCGAATTCAAATTATGATGATTTAGAAGGTTTTTGAGATAATTTGAGGGGCAGTTGAAAAATGTCATTGAGATTTTTTTGCAATCCCAGAATATGTTGTTGAAGACCATTCGTATTACACTTTATAGCCGAAAACATAATTTTATCTTACTTTAAACCATTTCTTTCATAAATCTACAATGTTATGGTTTACTAGTCACTGTATGCAAATCAGTTCGCAGTATTCACTACTTAACGAAATCCTCAATGGCCTAATGGGGCTATGCGCCTATATCTATATTCTTGAATATTTTCGTTGCCTCTAACAAGAAACTATCAATTCTCTTTGTATATTTTTGCCATACTTAAATCTTCATGGTCTCTTTTCCATCTTTTTCCATACTTAAATCTTCAATTTCTAAGCAATACTAAAATTCTTTTCGTGTTATGTTAGATGACAGACGGCTGTCGAAAGCTTATTTTTCTATGAAGACCTATCGTTGGGCTCATTAGATATTTCGTTTTAAGTTTAGCAAAGGTCTTTTTAATGACATAATGCATTTACATTCATTTGCTAGCAATTGACAATCGAAATGCAATGCAATACATACATAATATAGAGCAAAGATGGCTTAGGCTTACATTAGTCCTTTTGCACACTTCTATAGTCATCATGTTAAGTGAAATTTTGCACGTGTCTTATAGTATATAAATACATGCTTAAATATGCATCACTAATGCAATGCTTAGATGTGCCTCGATAAAAGGGTGAGCTTCGTTGAAAGTGCTCACTTCTTTAACTCACTAGTGCAATGCAATATTCATTGCATTACATTGTTGCAATTTTGCAAAATATGTCATTTGCAATTTTGCTTTGCTACTAGAGATTAAACTCAGTTGTCAGGGATTATCATAAGCGTTATGAAGATTTTTGAATTACTTGCTATGTTGCACAACACTCAAAGCTGAAGGGTTCGCTTTCTTTGAGGTTTTCATTAAATAAACGTGATGAGTTGAATGAATAGAGAGAAAACTTCAAAATATATTATTGCTATTTTGATTGTATATTTTCTCCTATTTTATTAAGTATGGGAAAGGTGTCAGATGGTATCATAGAGGGATACCTTGAAATTTACATAGACACATGAGCTAATCTACCCCTAAACGAATGGTGATGACATCACAAATTTGTGATTATGATTACCTCTTCTCTCAATATCGTTCAACGTGTGACTTCTATCTCATGCCTCATTCATGTATGCCTCTTTTGTTTCATTAGGTGGCGTAAGTAAAACACGCGCTTTGTCGTTCTTTTCTTTCACGAAACCTAAAAATTTGAATTTTTGAAAATATTTTTCCTGATTCACTAACGAGGATAAGGTGGAATTCCTCTTCAGCAAAAATTATTCCTGTATATTTCAATAAAAGCTGATTAAATCGCAATGAAAAATAAATTTATTTTCGAGTCATGAAAAGAGTTATCTCAATTTTCATAATATATCGGTATAACCTTATAAAAACGATACATAGCAACGTTAATTTTTTAAGCATTCTTTATGATTTGTTGCCATATCATGTTTATTTGCTTATGTTTGATTGTTCTGTATCGAATACTCTTTAGCTCCTATGTAACTCCGGAAAAAACCACTCGAAATACTAGACTCCGGAGCTAGGATTGCACTGTAACCTAACTTCTTGATGAAGCTCTAGAACTATAAATGAATTCCTTTCCAATTCCATATCCTTCTAAAATCACAATCTTCTTTTTAAAGAATATAGCGTTTCAATTTATGTTCACGCTTATATAATTTTATTCATGCATTTAATTCAATTAATAAACACCTCACTAGGGAAGCAGAATAAGTGTGAAGGAGTCAGTATGGATAATGCGCTGGGAAAATCCGATAAAATGAGGAATTGACACCTCGACGAGATTCCCCGTTGAAGAATATGAGTCGAATCATTGAATCACTTTGATTTCGCTATGAAATCACTCCCATAGGCAAAATTATTATTTACAATGCTTATTGATCATAAATTATTCTGGATATTTCAAGTACATCATGAGAACGTGCATATCTGTAGTTTCTGGTGTTTATTTTGCAAAACAATAGAGATAAAAGTTTTTGCAAAAAATATTTCTTTCTCTTCTTCAAGCGTTTATTCATCATGCGTATTTGTTAATGGTTTCGTTTGTGATCAACAATCTTTTTAATAGATATTTGTAATCCAGAATATCTGCTATTTAGCATCCAGAGTACTTGTCCACTCTGCATCTTGCAAATTGTTTTGCTCATAAAGATGCAAAGATCATCGCCACATCCGCCTTTAGTTTCTAACCCATACAAAGGTTTCACCTTTTTCACCAGATACTCCATTGAAAGCAGACGGCATTTTTTGCATTATTTGATAATATTATTAATAGCTCATATAGTTTTTCATTTTTTCCTTTTTTTTTCATCAGAAGTCTATCAAACGAATAATAAAGCGCTATCGTTTCTGTTTTATTAGAAAAAAAAAAGACAAAAAAAATTATTTTATATTTGAAATATATTCTTATATAATTTGCAAAAATGCATTCGAATAAAATGTCGATTGAAATATGTCGCCTTTACTTTTTCCCACCCCATGTTTAATTCATGACTGAGGAACTAGATGAAAATTGTTGAGTTCGGCAATGAATTCAATAACGATTTTCAGGACTCCATTACATCTAATTTCTTCATTCCGATTTCGCTGTGAACAATGCAACTTAGATGGGACCTCATATACATATCAAAATGTGCTATTTTCTATTCAGGATAAATCTAAACTTTTATATAAAAACGAAAGTTATCGTTGTGGTATTTGGACAGTGATATGCCCATTTCCTTGATTGCCTCAGGAACGCTTAGAGAAAAATCTCTTCAATATGAGACAAATTTTTCTTTAAATTTTTGTGATAACACTGCAGTTTTCATGCTGATTTTAGTAGCTTCATGCATGCAAAAGAAGTTTTTAATCATTTTTATGCTGAAGCACAACCACTTCTTGTTCTTTTAGTCTAAAGGCGCTCCGAAATAGCCAGCATAATGATTAGTTTGCAGTCACTGCTCTTAACTTCCATGGCTTCCGAATTTCACTCTTTCTAAATAGCTTTCGAGATTTCCGAATTTCGGAGACCATCGCACGATTTCCGGTTTCCATCGAGTTTCGTGATTCTCCGGAAAAAAAAATTTCGAGGCTAACATTGTCGTTACTATCGAGGGTCCCACATTCGCAACTCTCAAAATCCTCACTTCCAAACTTTGCAGTTCCGATAAGAAAGGTAAGGGAAGGTCGCTATGTTCAATGCCATTCATGATGAACGATTCACGTGATCAAAGTTTTCAATAGTTTTCCGGCTTGTCATTGAGCATTGGCATTTAATTGCTCACACATTAATAAGGAAATTAAAAATCAAAAAAAAAATGTGAGAGAGCATTCTACAGGAAATCCTCTATTGTACATCTCTGCAATCATCAATCAAACCAGCTGGAATTGCTATAATTTTAACTAATAGGCGATATATGCGCTATAGCTCATTTATATTGAGCGTATCGCTTAGATGAGTCTATTAAAAAGACTCGTGTGCCATATTTTATTGCTTCTATAATTTCATCTGGCCAATTGCAAAATGCATCAGGCAAATTATCCAAATATTTTCAAATAAGCCTTTCTAAGCTCAAAAGTCAAGGTGAGATCATATCACGGTGCAAATCATAACCATTAAATTTCACTTTCATAGGTTTTAATGGTTAAATAACCAAAATTATCGAATAGTTGTCAATTAGACATGCGTATATATGCACAGAAATATAGCCATAACATGCTTTGCAATTGTAATCTTAAAAATAGCACACCTACTAGAGTGGTTTTATTGCCATCAAGACAGACAAAAAACGCTCATTGATAAGAATTGTTTTGCATTGAGCATTCACATAAGCCATATATCATGCGTCTTTTTGTTTTTACTAATTTAAATTCAAATTTCGTTTATATACGGTGGACTTTGTGATAATTACCATTGAAAAAAATGTTTGCTATTTTTTCATCCCATTATTGCTCTTCATTAATCAAATGCTGCATTTATTCTTTCTAAATGCCATCTCCTATTGTAGCTGTGCTCGACTTCAGAATCTTATCGGTTCATTGAAGTTTCAGAATCCTATCTATTTATTGAAGTTTCACTTCCTGCTTCACAGGTGGATATGTTGCGATCGAGTCGGAACCTCGCTTCCAGAGTAGAGAAATTCTGTCGTTTCTTTGCAGCTGCGGTTCTCGTTTTTGAAAGACCTCTAATAGTGGTGCGAAGAATATAGACATTTTTTTTTTTTCAAAGCAAAGTAGGATGTGCTTCTTATTTTTATATTTTCATTAGAAGATGAGGTGCACATCTATAAAAATTTCCTGAGAGCACAAATAATAGCATATCTCTGTTGAGTCTACCGCGGTAGGTGTACCACCGGCGTATAAGATGGTATAGTATTCCACTGTACCATGTCACAGCTCGTATCAAAATGTACCAAATGTAACAAAGTTTTATCGCTGAAGAAGAAAATGGTTATCGTGAATTGGAAATCCATATGAGGTACATTTGAATAAAGTGATGTTTGTATATGCATATTTCTGCCGATATTAGAAGATAAAGGGGAAACAAATTTTTTTTTTTGCCTACTTCGGACTATTTCCAAATTAAAAAGAAAAACACGTAGGAACACAAAACTATCCGAATGAAATTCTATCCTTTTGTATAGGTGCTAATCGTAGGTCAGGTGATAAGATAGCTCAAAATGAAAAGAAAAATTAGGAAAGACAATAAAATGCATGTGAAAATCAAAGGCTAACTAGAAAATTGGTAGCAAAATATATTTAGAAAATTGAAAAATGATTGGGGAAATATCGAGCAAGAAGTCCCCGCCCCCACTTGCATCTCCCTCCCCCTTTACCATTTTCCAAAACTCCACAAGGTCCAAAAATATCGGTGCCACTTGCGTCCAAAATCTTGCGATCTTTCAGAGGCCAACAGAATCCTCTAACGCAAGAAAAAGTAAAGAGACAACTCCCATCAAGAAATCTCACATTTTGTATCGTTACTATAGATCAGGATATATGTTACTTTCAGTTGTTATTAATATTGCACTTTATTAATTTATTCAATCGTCAAAAAACTATCTCTAGAATTCATTATGGCTTCATTTCTGTTAAGATGTAAATTTCGATTTTATGGTATTCGCTTTCGTTAATCGATGCTATTGCTCAATATAATTTCTTAATGCTATTATTTATTCATTTGATTATTTAATCGTAAAGCAACAAAACTAATCGAATTTATATAATTTGTTATCATCACAATGATGCATTATCAATTGTATTGTTAGTTAAGTGATAAATGATAGTAAAAGTCATTTGCATATACATTTATCGTTGATGTTGATATTTTGAGAGTTGAAATAAATTTTCATTAAAAAGAATGATTCCTTTATGTAAGAAATAGAGGAAAATAACCTTTTTCTTTCTTATATGCAAATACTGCATACCTAGACTAATATCTCTTCAGATTTTCCATCACCTATTTCTTCATTCTCTCTCTCTCCCTCTCTCTCTCCCTCACACACTCTCTCTCTGTCTTTGTCTCTTTCTCAGTCAACTCATAGGAGGAAATTAGCTTCTGCTTCAGTAAACCCTTTGTCTGAATATCCCTCCTATCCATCGTAACATTCGGTAAACTACTTGTCTTCAAAAATCTGAAGCTTCCTGAAGTATCGGAAGGTACTGATGTTGCTGCTTTCTCTCTCAATAACCTGTTCTTTCCACAACAAATTCACGAGATGCCCATGTCTTGGGAAGTTTTATTTAGCCCACTAAGGTAGTTTATTTTTTATTTTATTCCAGTAGCCCACTAAGGTAGTTTATTTTTTATTTTATTCCGGTCACTTTCTGTTATTAAACAGCGTTATCTATTAAATCCGCAAAAGCAGCTTAAACGACCGGCTCATACGCAAATATCATCCAAAGCATAAGAGTAGTACATTTGAGATAATCGCAATATCCAAAAAAACGTGATTATTGTTCGTCGGCGATACTAATGTATGCAGAGTTTTCATCTAATTGATTAGCTCAATTTATGGAATTGATGGCTATAATGCGAACCGATTGGCGATAAAACATAAATTTCAAAAGATCTGAAAAAAAAACATTTACTTGCAAACGAAGAAAACGAAAAAAAATCTTCCCAATGAAGCAAATTTTATGCATAGCGTTATTAGAAAAAAATATATTTTAAGAACACAAAAAAGAATTTTTTTTTTGGAAAATTTCATTCATAGACGAGAAAGTTTCTTCATCCTCTTTAACGACGGAGAAGCTTTTATTCTACGATCTTTCTTCATTCATTTTGTCGATATTCATCTATACGCTAATTTCCGAAATTGTTTACTCATGCAGGTAGATTGGTTTAGTGACAGCCTATCGAATAAAATTATGCAGCTAATCATTGAGAAAGCCTTGATGACTCATCGATACGGTAATTGATGAGACCTTAATGAATGAAATTTTCATTTTGAGGTAAATTCTACGTTATAATAATAAATATTAAAGGTTTTCACTATTCCCACTAAGCATCATTCATCGATAGGCATAAATCATGAAAATCATCTGAAATAACATAATAAAAAAATTATTGAGTATTGTTCAGAATCAAATTGCAAATGGTCATTAGTTGTTATTTCTATAGAATGGTGTGATGCAAATTCTAAGTGCACTTTTTTTTTTTTCGGGTGTAAATTGTGCCGCTCAACGGCCACAGAGCTCTCACAATCCGGTTCATTTTATGTCTGTGTGTCTCTCGTATGGGCTAGACAACATCCCCACCAAACAAAGAGTCTGCCAATAGTGATGAAAATACTCATTATTTGTTCTATCGTTTTTGGCTTAATTTAGCTAACGTGTTCTCGTACTTTTTATAAATTCATCGTTTTTAATTACATAAATAATTTTTCTATATTAATTTACTAACTTGAATTATTAAGTTTATAAAGTTTTAATGTATTTCTACGTAATTTTTGAATAAATTGTTGCAAATATGATAGATATCTTTTGAGAAATCTTTTGTTTCAAAAGTTTGAATGGATTGATTCACCTCAAAAAAAAA
>QEWY01004084.1:481408-531297 GCA_006503575.1 Baylisascaris schroederi
CCCCCCCCCCCCCCCCCCCCCAATTCTTCAGAAACGAACAAAAATACCAATACTCTATTCTGAAAATGAACTTTGGAGATATCAAGGAGTCGTAGTCGGTATATTGAACAGCATTTCGTAATTAGATTCGAGAAAATAAAAGAAAAGATACGTTAAAGGCTATATTTTTTGAGAGTTGCAAATTTACATTAATGAAACAGATTTAATATTACTAGGAATAGGAACGACGTCATGTTGTTCGAATAGGAAGGATAGCACTATGTCACTCGCATCACAATTGTTTGCTTAGAGGGGTGGGGGGGGGGGGCTGTGTCGTTGAGTGAAACAATTTTGACTATTCATAACTATTGATTTTAACACGTTCGATAACAGATAAATGGCGGTACTAGAGAAAACTCAAAGCGGAATTGAAATCGGAATTTCTTGACCAGTACAGATAGCAATTAATTAACGAAAACTAATTTTGCATGATTTTTATCGTATTTTTTCATCTGATCCCCACCAACAATACTTGAAATCTATATACTTTCATTGCCCTCCTCATTTTAATATGGGCTTTTTTTGGTGCAGAATAGGAAAAAAAACGAAAAAAAAATTTTATGTAGTCGTTCGTCCTATGCATTCACTAAAAATTTTTCTCAAAAAACAATTTTGCCCATGAATTTCTAGCAACCTTAAAATATCGGAAATTTTCTTCATTTCTGAATGGATCAATAATATAAGGTTTCAAAATTTGATTTAATTCAAGCTGTTTTTTCTTTTCTTTTAATAAAATAGCCGTATATACTTTCTTGCAATAAATATAAGTTTTTGATGGTGATTGTCATGGTTGTTTATGTATATATGCACTTTTTTCAAAATAGCAATATCATCAATTAAAGTAACTCAACAACATTTAAAATATGTATAATGAGTTTGCATTTTATCGTAAAAACATTCGCCATTTATGCTTCAAACATTTCAGCAGGAAATTTTAAATTATAATTTCCCAGTAAATCAGTTATACAATATGGCTATGTCCCTCATTTGTATTGCTCTAAAAAGAATTTATCTATGTGAAGAAAAATCAGTTTGATTTCGGATGTGAAAATAATGTAAAACCGTCAATAGTAAGGAAAATGAATTGAAAAATTGCCTCAAAAACGAGTTTCTTTTCACGTTGCTTGCTCCTACATTTTTTTGTGGATTTTCGCTTATAGCTATCAATAACATAGCTTGTCATATCATAGTTTATTATATATATATATATATATATATATATATATATATATATATATNAATTAACTATCGCGTTTTTCTTCTAGCTCAATCATTTGAAATTAGATTCGTTATTTGAAGCGAAAAAAAAAAATCAAAACTGGTATGAGAGAGTTTCAGTTCTTCTATAACTGTGTAGCATCGAAACATCGCGGACTGATTTCAACTTTACCATATGCAAATTTTCAACCAATCATCCATTTCGTTTCATCCATTTCAATTTTTTTGAAAATTTATATTTCTTATGTATCTGCTTTTTTTTATTTCCAAATCGTTTTCGATATAAATAACACTCACCCTGAAGCGTTTGAAACGAAATGTGCTTACTTCGAACAATCGACCAAGACATAACACAGAGCGCACTTTAAAGTGAACAACACTTCTTGAAACGTTGACATCGAAAGCAGCAAATTTGCATATTCATAAAAATGCAAATTTATGCCAACAAGCGGAAATTTAGTGACTTATTGTAATATAGTTTAATGCACAGGAAGATGGGGAGAACTAACTGTATGGGTGGTACAAAGATATGTGAGTTTCACTGGCGGCTTATAGATATTGAAATGTGCTAATGATGAAGCCATACTAGAACATTCTAGGTAGAATTCGATTGGAGAAACAGCAACGTTCCTCTACCTACCCTTTTCCCTAGCTGATTGCCCAGATTTCCAAAGGCTATTACCTATTGAATAATCACCTCTAATTTTTTGTAAATTGCGAAACCGATTTCCCATCGAAGAACAATATTCGTTTCGAAGCCTTGTTTTATTGGAAATGGTGCGTTCTTTTGCTCCCCAAAACATTTAACTGTTCAGTGTAATTTTATGTAAAAAGATAAGATAGATCTCAAGAAATTTCAATAAAAGATATACATTATGTTATAAAGATAAGATATAAACTGCGCAATTTTATGCTGCAATTGTGTTGTATTGTGTTATACTATGTATTTCTATCTTAAGTAGATATCATCGTAAATTGTGTTGCAAATAGCATACACTTAAGAATCATTTTATTTCAATGACGTTAAATATGACAACATAAATATTTGGATAAGAAAAGCGAGGAAAACAACAACAACAACAACAAACAATACTAAAGCCATGAAATCGTGCACTAAATAAACTATTCATCATTTTGTATTTTTATACGCTCTTCAATGTAACGTCTGAAACAAGCTTATAGAATAACTTTGCTTTACAACAACCAGAGAAAACGAACAGTTTTATGAACAGAGCAAACAAACAGGTCCAAAAAGAGACACTATCGTTAGAGCTAAAAGTCGAGAAACAAAGATAATCAAGAACCCATTCCAAAAAAAGCAAATTCCGGAGCACAATTGAGAAAATGACTGACTCCAAAAGTAATAGATTCCAGGACGCAAACTATAAGTGATCAACTCTAAAATAAACAGATTCCAGAATAATCTCATATACAGTGCACAAATTCCGGAATAATCTAATATATTTTGTAGAAATTTCCCATTTGGTGTTCATAGATCATTCAAATGTACAGAGAGAACTGAAGAGCAATTCGAAGAATCTAAAAGCAATCCGACTATAATTAGTCACTATTGCCTCTTTAGAAATGATTGCTAATATATAGACGAGACGAACAGAATGATGAAAATTTTAGATATTGAAGATACATATTGAACGACGATTAGGAATCTTTTCACTGATAGAAGTACATCACTTTTTATCTTTCGCCGACTAAACGACTCCAAATTTAATTACTATAGTTGGCGAATTTCGCTTATAATAATGCATTATTTCAAGCATTAAGTCGATGAACCTGTGGTCATTAGTTGAGAGTGATCTGAGGATGAAGAATCTCAACTAGCAGCAACGATGCGATTATTCAATTAAATAGCCATAACTGTGCAAATCTATATTTCTTCTAGCGAAATGAATGCTTTCTGTATGCCAAACGAGAATATCTCGTGGCATAAGATCATGTCCAAACGGTTGCAAATCTTCTTTCGTTATATTGAGTTGTGATAGAAGGCATGCTTTTGGAGAGTTATAAATGCAGTTGGTAAGACTCATACTGAAAGATACTATGTTTAATGATACAATAAGAAAATTTGAACGGGAAAAAATTGGATTGCTGCCAAAAAACGTGCTTTTATCAAGTATACCAATATCAGCGTGAACAATAAAATTATAAAATTCAGCATGAAATAAATTAAGTATTTCATGAAAAATAATAAACTTAATGACTGGTTAGTACAGGGAAACGATTGATGTAGATTCATTGTGATGTTTCTGGATGATGACGGCCACTTGCTTTAAAAGCCTGACAGAATGAAAAAAAAGCTTAACTAGAGCTTAAGATAAGCTGCATGGAAAGTGATTATTTGAAGTGCACTTTTTCTTTTATTTTATATATTTATCAGAAATATTAAACGCATCACATAATGGCACGCGTGAAGCATAACCTTTTCGATGAATAATTCTAGCGTATTAAAGAGATAGACACAGATAGATGCTAACTTAATTTTTGCATATTCCTAATATCAGTGATAAAAAATATTTATAGATAAGTTGTAAATGATAGGACTAGAATTAACTTACTTTTTATTCTGAAGAAGTATTTTCAAATTGAGTGCAAAACCAGCCATATTAATGCCCCATTTGTGAGTGGGTGAAAATTCACTCAACCATCCATTAACCATATTTTTTGCACTTATTTTGATATCTTCAACAATTTGCCCAGCAACCATACCTTTAAATAACTCATTCATTAGTCTCATCATTAAATATCTGTTTATTTTATTTCGAAGTTATCAAAAATTTTCATGGAAAATAACTACAAAAAAAATAAACTGTCGATTTAAATTATGAAATAAGTTTTCTTCGTCAAAAATATCACTCTTTCAACAATTATTTCCAATACCGTGAAAATATTTTTAAAATTTTCAAAATGATCATAAAAAATTTCCCCAAAAATAATCCATCACTCAATTATGAATTTTTCTGTGAAATGAGATAAGATGATGAGATTAAATAGCTGCACGTTGGTTTTCCATGATTTTTCCACCGTTTTTTTTCTGAATTTTTTTTACACTTCTGATGACAGTGTGTTTTGCATAACTTATAAGCATGAAACCCTTATCCAACACTTTTTATAATGTTTTCCGCTGAAAATTACCGATCGCATCTATAAAAATTCAAATTTTTGTTGTAATTGATGAGCAATAGAAGAAGCACTCATAGCTGGACTTTTTAGAGCAATTTCTCGATGAGGAAATGGAAAGAAGTACAGGAAGTCAAAGAGGAAACAAATAGCTCTATGCCCAAACAAATGTATTTGCTTTGCTAGCATACTTCTTGGTACCTCCAAAAAAAATTCAAATAAGGCTCAGCATTGACCGCCATCGGTGTTGCAGCCTATAAATAGCCTGAGGCAAAATATTTGGATGACTTAAATGCAGATGTAAAATGCACTCACCAACCGCCCAAACGCCTACGGTCTTCACATTTCGTATGAAACGATCGAAAAGTCGAATATCATAAGTATTATCGTCGTCGGCGAAATAAACAACTGCTCGATTGGTGAAATTTGCGAAATGTTTGAGAATGAATTTCAGTGCGTACTCTCGAGCTGTCCATCCATGAACTGAATGCTACAGCATCAATAAGAATATTGAAACTCGCCAGGAAAGTTAGCAAGATATGACTTTTTTTATCATTGAACCCAATTGATCGACCGCTTATATCAATAGTAAAAAAACTGACGAAATCGTAATAACGTTTTTTTAAGCAACGTAATAATGTTTGTAATTAAGCAGCTACCAACTTAATTACCCATCAGTTGCGATAGATTTCTGTGAGTTAAAAAAAATGTGCCACGGTGTTCCAATGATAAGCCACATAGCAACTTAAAACAGAGTGGTCATTCATCGAGCAACACTATTGCTATGGACAACTTTAATGCACCACTTCAGTTTCTATTGCAACCTGAAATTTCATCCTCTCTCCTCTTACCGTTTGCAAGCGCTATGGATTTGAATTTTTCTGAATCAGAGCTAGAATAAAAGAATACTATCACAACCAAAATGTGGTTTTTTGATAGTGTGGCTGTATTGTTAGAATGATTCTTTCAGAATATTTATATCCGCTTAATGCCACCCAAACCTTTTTTTTTAAATGCTCGCGACACCTCCAACACTCTATAAGGTGCTATAGCAGTTTTTCTGACCTCTCAGAAAAAAAATTCTATTCCTTTTTTCTTTGCATTTGGGTTTCGAATATCGAAATTATTGAATCTGCTGAAAAAATCACCTCAATAATTGTAGTCACCCCAATAACAGCTGTAATGAAAACGGCTGTCAATAAAATTCGAAAAACCTACGTGGAAGAGTTGCTAATCTCTCGACAGCAATATAACAATATGCAATTCGTGTTCGCCGAATTAAACGACGGATTGGATTAATATTACGAATATGCATCAATGTTTGTGAAAGTCTAAAAAATTTTTAGAATATTTTTTTTGTATATTTCAAAAAGGACATCTAGAGGAAAGATGAGAATAGATCGGAAAATCTTGCATTTTTTATAAAAAAATTATAATGTTGATATAAATAATAAATCATAAAATAATGCTGAAGTTTTTAAACGATTGCTAAGTAATTGTAGGAAAAGCTAAGAAAATGCTTTAAAAAAACTTTCCCGGAAATAAAAATCAGCTAGCAAAGGAATGCTTCATTATATAAATGAACTCATTCTATGTTGCGGATGTTTATGGACAAAATCGGACTGACAATATGAGGTCAATAGTTCGAAACTTGGCCATTCATTTACGCAACAAATGTTATTATGTGTAGAGGGGAACAATAAGAATGGTACAGGTAAATACCTGATCATATCAGGTATACGAGTTGGTCGTGGATATGTGGTTGTCACAACGATAATCAACGGTCGTTCACCCTTAGCAGGTGGAAGAAGCTTCCTAAAGGAAACACTACACATCGAATATACTCCATCACGTGAAATATTCTCATGCGATTTTTCTGATTCGTTTGAAGGTATTGTTGAATTGAATAGGATTGAAATTATTATCGCTAGCATGAGGATAATAGCAATCATTATTATCAAAGATTTCATCATCCGTAATATACGTCGAATATGAGCCCTTTTATGTGCGAAACTGAAATGAAATACACATGATCGATAAAATAACCCCTCAGACTTTAGGTTTAAGTAGTTTCTAGGAAATTCGAACATCAGGCTTTCGTCTGCATATATTCTAATATGTTCTCTTCTGCATAAGCAACAACTTGTGCAAGGTTATCCATATAAAATAAAACAGCTTACTATAATTTGCTGCTGAATCGGAATCCATAACGACGCCTTTTATACACCATTTCTGAAAACGAAGCTTTGCGTGTAGCGAAACGCAATTTAAAGGAATCGTTTTTTGTTTTACAGTCTGAAACGAATGCTTATATATCAAACCACATTCATCGAGATAATAAAGCTACTAACGAGCTGCTGAATCCTTCTAGAACACGATAAAAAATTTGTATAAGAAGTTGATTTTGTGTGTAATTCAGAGACACGAACAACCATAGTTATGCGCATATATCTACGTTTGAAAAATTCAGGAGCGGAAGTATTCGCATATTCTATGCCCCTACTTTTTATGAGGGAGTGAGTGAACATTAATGAACGGCTAATTATCTATCTTCAGATAAGATCTATTACGTTTATTACTCGCTTACGATGAATGTTTAGAGCTATTTCTTTAGATTTGTACAAAAGTTACAAATAAACCAACAAACACCACTCAATGAAATTTTTAGAGGTTTCCGAATTTCCAAACAAAACCGTTTTATCTCTACACTCTCTCAAAATGAACTGCAATTTTTTGTGGATCAGTGTAGTACCAACTATATGAATAACGAAAATTAATTATAGCCTTCGAAGCATAAATTAAAGAAAAATTTTTCAAAAAGTTTAGATGCGAATCGATTCCGGTTTTCGACTCCACCACTCACCACCAGGAGAAATTGCTTCCCTACGATCAGTCCAAATATATGGAAATGATAAATACTCACCAAAACTGATCAACAAGCAATAAATCAATAAAATATATCTTTACGATCAATGCCGCAAGAAACTCGAGCAATTGTTGACAAAATCCCACAAATAAAACCAATCACAGCGGAATACTTTAGCCGAGTGAAAATATACAACAGCAATTCGCTTAGTACCTCGAAATGAAATTTAAAAATTTGCATATTAGTAAATTATAATTTTGAATGGGGCAGTGTGTGAGACATAAATGCCAAACTACGCAAAATACCTCTACTCGCTCTCCTTGGCTGATCTACTTGCGAGTTTCCGTCAGGATTTGCAACTCCGATCCAGGCACAATCGAATAGCCCACTAACCGATGCAGGTATCAAAGCAATGGTTTATCACACTTATACAATAGTCGGCTCCATCCTGCCTTGGTCGCACCTTGCGAGCTCCACACTACCGTCTGAGCTTTTCAGGTTTCTGTGGATTTCACGTAGGACCGCCGCTCACTTTACTAAGTAATCCGCAGTCAAGAAACTGGAGTACATGCATGAGCACATTAGACCCTTTCGTAGACCATACGATTTCGCCTGAAGTTAACCTTGTTGAGCAGTCTTTGTTCTACCTTCGAGCTTTCGACTTCCTTCGATTTACTTTGCAAGGCATCTAATCTACGTTGATCTAATGTTGACTGGTCTATCTCACATTTCCAAAGCAATCACGTCACGCTGAGATGAGCCGCAATCAGAATGGATGACATAGGTGCCTTCCTTCATCCTTCCTCGAAATGACTTAAGTGTAGGAAGGAATGAGCGCTATGAAGCTGTCGCATATGTTAGCAGTTATTAAACCTTTACAGAAGAGCCTTAATGCTCCGATTTCATAGAGGATGCTTCACCATTCCCGTTCCTTCAATCTTACTTAGATGAATATAAATGAGCATCCTGCCACAAAACCACATCGCTTCTTAACGATGCATAACCATGAGCATGATCCGTTTGTGGGACCTAATCATCGGTATCTTAATCTTTCTTTATAGCAATATAAATGAAAATAACCCCATTCCCCACTCAAAGTGTGCAATTATTTTTGCTTCTTCTCTGACAAACTAGCTGGCGAGTAGCTACCACAAAATTTTATAAGCTAACTGGGACAATATTCTTTCAAACTAAAAAGAGCTTCAACAAAGAAAATTAAACTGCCAAACACTCAACAGCCTTGAATGCCTTACATCTTTGTAGATTTATGTTTCAGTAAATTGCAATTCTTCTATATGCAACAATATTTGAAATTTTTATGCAATAGTTTTTATAATAATACAACAAAAATGCAATGGTGAGGAATAACAAAGAAGAAAAAAACGATAGACTTTCAGAAAAAACTGAAACAATCCAAACATATAAATATATTGAAAAAAAACCGACAGAAACATTGACGGGATCCATAGGATGGAAAAGAAAAATTCTAGGTTGACCATAGTGCCATTTCTGGAAAGATATGAAGCAACAACTCTCCCATGCTCAAGAAAAATTTTGCAAAAACCCGTGCAAAAAATAAAGGAATATTTGAGAGTGCCGGTTAAGTTTCTCAATATACAATGTTACCAAGATCAGTGCTTTAGGCAGACTTCATTTCCTGGCCTTCCCTTCTTCCCAATCCATGGCCTTGATTAAAACTAAAACTGCTACTCAAGAAATAAAAGTAAGAAAATCATGGCACATCATAAACTTCAGTCAATTTAAACATACAAAAACATCAATACTACCAAGTAATCAACATTGAATATATGTATGCTGCTGTACTTCTTTCAAAAGTTCAACGTACCTTCAAACTACAACGTTATACCAAGAATACGAAAACTCATGAAAAGAAACATGCGAAGGTGAAACGTAGGCATAAATTAGGTTCGAAAATTTAAAAAAAATTTTTGATGATTGAAATATTATAAGCAAACAATTGCTACTGGACGATGATTGGCTGAAGCGAATAGCCGCTCCCCGTTGGTGCATAGACTTTTAGCTCTACTCCCCTGTCAGCCAGCTCAATGGTCATACCAAAGAAATAACGCTCCCTTTTCTCCCTCGCAGAATATAATAAAAAAATTGTACTTAAGCTATTATTAAAGAGTAAATACCCGGATCAATACGAACAAATCATTCCAATGCGTGCCAAGCAACTATTCAATGATAAATCATTTAAGTTTCCGTTGTTTCAACATAATTCTTGACGATATACCGCTAGAAGCACTACTCGTTGAGATACGCTTCCGGACACCTGCAACTTTCCGGAATTAGGGTCAAGTAGAACCATTGAAAATGCATAACACTGCCTTTTCGGAACCGAAAAAGAAGCTGAAATTTTTTACAGCTCCAATTTTTATCATTTCCATTTTTCTGTAGAAAAAAATCGGTAAATAATCTACTATCAATTGCAATAGTCTTCGAACACTTTGAATTAGCTTAATTTGGTTGTGAAAGGTGATGGCTTCATACCGTTCCAAAAATAAATATTTTTCGGGTGAAATTCAAAACATTTTTTTGATTTGAAAAATTAAATTTTTAAAATTTAAAAAAAAATTTTCAAAAAATTTTCTCAACTTTCTTGTGTGTTTATCTCATTTTTTTACGAAACAATTCACTCTTCACCCATACTCATTTTTTTACGAAACAATTCACTCTTCACCCATTTTTATCGATGATCAAACTACATCTTGAAATGATCGTTCGTCCGGCTGTACAGCAAGCATAACACATCGAACGTGTACCTATTCTTCCGTATAGCACTCTTTCAAACCAGTTCCATTGATTTTCCATGCATGCCAAGTAACAAAAAAAAAAATCCCGGTGCTGTAACATTCCACAAGCATAATATAGGCTCCGAATCGCATTTTTGGCCTCTTATGACTCCAGAAAGAAGCGAAAGGCCAGGTATATCACGTGCGACGGCGGTAAGAAACAACCATGTCAACGCATTTCGTCGTATGCATAAACGTGCGATTCACAAAACCGTTTCTACGCTCCTCTCTTTCGCTACTGCCACCCGACTGTCTTGTGTTCAAAGATGTATACGCTACGATATGCCCTCTGTACTTTTATTCATGGCTATCGTAAATCTCATCCTTTCAAATCCCGGCCTCTCATTTATCCTAATAAGGAAGAAATCTTCATTTAACCAATAATACCCGCCTCCTAGCAAATAGTACTATCATTTTCGACTCGTGAAGGGGAATGTCGCGGTTTCTTTCGATCCGACGCTTTCTTTTTCGCGCCGGTTCTTCAACCAGAACACCTGAACCAGGATTTTGAGAAAAAAAAGTCGAAATCACGAGATTTCGAAACTGTGACTTACAACGTGAACACCCTTCTAGTCAATGCACAAATCCACCAAACCGATAAAAAAAAACGATAAGGTAAGAAACAAACCTGCGGAACAATCACTGTCTTGGCTGTTCGTACCGTTTTCCGAATCTACAATTGATTATCCACACAATATACGAAAAGATTATTTTAAAAATGCAACGCACCATCTTTTACCTGCTTTGGGGCTTAATGTCCCCAATATAAGGTATGTTTGATAGGAACGATAAGACAAAGAAATGTCCTACATGGTGTTCTAGCCAAGATTGCGAGAAAAGGATATATTTTTCTTCGAAACCAATGGTCAACTATGCAGCTAACAATGGCTACAGAGCATAGAAATTCCCGCTTTTCTATAAGTTGTGGGCTCGATCAATCTAAAGTGCGCTGAGGAAGGGGGGTGGGAGGGGAGAGGAGGGTAAAAGAATGGTTATTTCCTCCGCATGATGTTCCACTCTCGAGATACTGCTTCACCTGCTTCAATCCTTCGTCTCCCTTCCCAATGCGAAATCATAACCCCGCCTCTGATTGTACAATATCGATCTTCTAAACCACGAAGAAATGCTTTCTTGACGATGAAACCACCTCTGTAAAATGTCAAACCCTTCAAAATCAAGAATATTAATTAATGGATAACGAGATTATTAAAATCATATTGTCAATACAGTCGAATCTTTTAACAATTTTTCGAAAGAATTCCTTTCAAGGGGTCTTCCTCCTCTCCCCCTCCTATGAATGTAAATTCGACGATGGCGTCCCACAATATTCAATAAAATCACAAGCTAGAACTACTGCAAAAACACAGATATCCGTCACCGTTTGGAGAATATATCTAAAAACCTTACCTTCCCATTATCCCTTCGAATCGCTTAAATATCAAATACCCTCCTCTCAAAACTATAAACATTTCATAGAAAATAATAATCGTCATATCCGCAATGAGTAGATCCCAGAACAACAGCTTACCATAAAGCAACGATAGGGGATTCTCCTCGGGGTTTTCCACTTCCGGGGAAATAGGTAAAAACCATAACGGTCCATTTTTGGCCGTCAGATCCGTCACATACGAACTACCATCATCTTCCTCATCGGAACTGCAGTACACCATATTCGCCTTCAGAGTCACCACATCAACAATTTCGTCATCATCATCCTGCAATACAACGATTCCCCACGATGTTTTGTTGAAAAAAAAAGTAGAAAAAAAATTAAAGCGCCGTTCAAAGACACCAGAATACTAGAAGAGTGTGATTTGTGCCAAAGGACATTTGCGCCCATAATACTCGGCTAGGAAAACACACGTGAAACACTTTGCACGAATCATAATAGCACATGAAATTAATACTGTGATATACGCTACTCAATTTCATAACTTAAAAAAACGCATGCCTATTCATCAAATAACTAATCAGCGAGGCGCAAATGTTACGCGGTACAAACAATCAAATACAAACGATAGTAAGCTTGAGATATTGCTCGTTAGTCCTTAGTCACACTAAACCTTAAAAAAAGTGGGAATTGGAAGCATTTTCAAGCTTCTGTTTACCTGAATGGGATCAACGGCGCAACTGTACTTCAAATAAGATCACTTCGAATTTATATTCGCTCATTCACAATTTTCGCTTCCGATTTCTTTCTAACTCACTTTCAGCTGCAACCGTTAACTTATTTTCTAATTCATATAAGATTGAAAAAAGCATTTTAGATTGAAAAAAGTCTTTTTCTTTATTATTCGCTAAGAAGTTTTTATTTAAAAGTGAAAAGAAAATTTCTTTATTACTCTGCTGGAACGAGAAATTAAACCATTAGCAACCTCTATTACTTTCCTCACAGATTTCGAAGTGTTCGTAAAAATGTAAATATGGAAGAGGATGGGAGGACAAAGACGAAAGGAAGGATGTGGTGGGAAAAAGAAGACAGAAAGGAGGATGAGAATGGGGCATAAACTATAAAAGCTCTTTCCTGAAACTATGAATTCCTAAAGAACCATCTCAAAGATCTGAGTTGAAGAAACCTGCGATGTATGCGGAGTTGGTTCATCTGCATCCTCATCTTCAAGATCGAACTCCGACTCCTTTTCCATATATTTTGCGTTCTCTTCCAGTTCTGTGAATTCCGGTGCAAATGCGCTCCAGTTTTCCACATGAGCCTAAAGCCAAATCACAGCTGAGTGAAGCTCTAGCACTAGACCAACATAACAAACCACTTTCATTTGATAATAAACACCACGAAAGCCCTAGTTGTAATTCCTCCTTCCTACTACGATAACAATATTCACCAGGTGATTCCATTTCAAATCACATTTTAAAAACTTTCATTAAACGATAAACGGCTGCCATCGTAGCTTCACTATAGAAATATTTAAATTTGCCAATCAAATCACAGTTTATCACGCTGACAAAATTATTCCGTTGTATATCTTTATCGCGTATTGAAATTCGTCTTAAATATAACTACAATATTCTCCACTCTAAATAATCGAAATCCATCGAAATCGAGTCTTTTTCGATTTGCTTTATCAGTCTTCGTTGCCAGCGGCTGAAATCATCCACTTGCAAAGATTAAACGAAGAAGTGAAAAGAACTGAAAGTGCACCTGAGTCCAGACAGAAACCAATCCATTAGCAACCGAGAGGATAATTGGTCGAGTTGGATGCCACTGAACATCGTGCAATGATTCGCCCTGCAATATCAGCCACTCTCATATACGCCCATAAAACCCTCCAAGCTCATCGCCTTCACTTACTCATATCAACCTCAAAGAATATCACATTAGAAATGGAGTACGCATTGAAAAGGCATCCATAGGTGTTTGACGATAGTCTAAAAACCTATTAATATAACATTCAATGAGGAGGAATGAGGAAAATTCCATCACCAACGATATGGCATACACGAATGCCGCATCCGTTGGGGACTCTGAACATCTCTCCATACCGACGCCCCACTTTTCCGACAAAAATTCTATTTCAAATATTACAGTTACATCCGCCACTTTTCGAACTTTAACAGTATTTCCCTTCATTGAACTTTTGACCTCCTACTAGCTTTCCTTCTGCCATGAAGGAAAGTAAACATACTAAAAGACATTACTAGAGTAATAAAGTACACTATCAGAGCCGCCAGCATGAAACTTCACCTGAATTTCACCTCAATCAGGAACGGATGAGCTAAATGAAGCGATATCCGCACATCCTTCAACAACGATCACTGATCACACCTCCGGTATAGCCGAAACTCGAGTTATGTCCACCAAAAGCAAACAAATGCACTCAATGATATGAACTGAATTCCATAATATCATAGAAGGTCAAACAATAACAACAAACCTTCGTTCCGTGCAACATTTTGATAAGACAACCAGAATTTCTTTCCCAGATATACAACGAGTGAGCTTTCGTACTTGCACCGCAGATATAGTCACCGTCGTTGGAGACACAGATCGCTTTCCATGATGCCTGAAAATAAATGCTACATTATGGTGACCCATAGCAACAATTAAACGAGCCTTTTATAAATAACTTCTCGAGCAAATGAAGAATTCCTTACAACCTTTAAATCCACAACATAATGGATGAACACAATCAATTCATATAAAGTAATGAACCTAAGGCCTATGCTCAAGTTTCTCTCACATTGCAACATGAATGAGTGCAAAAAATGAAAATGACTGAAATAGCTTACAGGAGTCGCAACAGCACTTATAAGTTTAGAGAACCAAAAACCACAAGCATCAGCAAAAATCAATGGTCAAAGCTTGTAGGATTTTACGAGTAATTGCCTATGATTAGAAAAAAACCCCATTTCAGCGTTTCCATGGTACTTGGATACCTAAAAAATAATTCCTCTCCTTTTCTTTTCCACCTCTTAGTCTAGCGGATTCCACAAGAAAACTCTAACAGGCAAATTTCCAGGCTGAACAGATCAAATAAGAAACAACCTTATTAACGATATCCAGGAGCTTTTGCATTGGTTCCACAACGGCGCCTTGGTGTTTTTTCAGCAAATCATTAAGATTATAAGTGCGAATTATACGATCCTGAGAGTTCGTGAGAAGGAAGTCACCACGGCGTGTGAGTACGATATTTTTGATCTGCAAAATACTGCCGCTATCTTCTTCGTTTGAAAGCATTAGCAAAACCCAGCAGCTAATAACCATTCAAAATGGCGCAAACGGCACTTTTCAGATCCTAAATTTTGACTCACATCTAGACCCACGACCTGACTATTTTGCATGAGTGCATTCCACATATCAAAATGTGAATGCTTCATTAAAAGACAGTACCTCAATCTTAGCTGAGCTTATCCACCCACGGTTAGGCGACGATAAATGAAAGCGAGTTCGGACTGAGGTGATACCAAATGGAAAGATCCATACCAGAATAGCAATAGGACGAGGAAAAAGAAAAGAAATAAACCGATGAAAGTTCTCTTTTCGTCTGAAGCCTCCCTTACTTTCACTTGCGAACTAAGTTTGGAGCCATATTCCGATATTGGGAAGCAGTAAGCTCATTTGCCACCTCAACTCAACAAGCTTTTGCATGCCGAAAAACATTGCTGCACGAACTGGTACTTATGCAATATGATTGCATAAGTGCCATTTCATAATTATCCATTTCTCAAGTAAACTGTGTTCAACTCCAGTTAGATGTTTATAAGTTAAGCTAAAGCTGATGCCAACAATCTTTTCTTTTAACTCTAATGATCGACCTATTTGTTATTTTTAACAATCACATTCCCACTTCCTCACTTTTTCAACATCACGCACGAAAACATGAAACGAAAAAAAACCACGGTGAAATGAACCTGATGCAAGGCGTTTTGCTTTACATATGTAATCATTCGAATAGTCTTCGAGTCATAAAAAGCGATGCGTCCTTTGCTAGTGCCGGTCACAATAAACTTCCCTCGACGATCGAATGTTGCCACAGTGACATCACCCACTTGATCATCACCCATTCCATGAAAACGAATCTAGAAATAAAATATTCAAATGCAGCAATTTCCCCACTTATACACATAGATAGAACCACACCCTTCCATATTTCAGAGCGAAAGCGAAAGAAAAATTTTTTTTAATGGTGAAATTCCCGACGCGAACATGGACTTGTTGGGTGCGGTTTCCATTGAAACGCTATTTCCTTTTCAGGCGGTAGTTGACTGGCGAAACGAACGTTTTGAATATTCAGACTATCAACTAATGGTGATCCTTACGCATCATTGATGAATATTTCTGACTTTTAAGAGGTAAAACAAATCCAAAACTAGTGAACAAGGGAGAGAGAGATAGCGAGAGTGAGGTGAAGGAAAGGAAGCATCCTTATGGATCACTAACATGATCTACTCCTAGAAATGCACAAGCAGCAAGCGCACAACAATCTCATTACAGACACCGAGATCCAAGAATAATGAAAAATATTTTGGGAGACGACGAACCTCTTTTTGCTGCTTCGCCTTTACGTCCTCAACAACTGGATTTCCGCTTAAATAAACCACCAAAATTTGATACTCGTCTCTGCAACAACATTCACTGCAAGAATTAAAAGAAAATATTTAATGAAAGATAAAAAAATAGTCTTGTCCCTTCTTAAAAGGTAAAAAACGAAAAAGTAAAACTTCTTAAAAAGACAAAAAAAAACGAAAAAATAATAATAAGTCTTGTCCCAAAGTAAAACATCACCCCACCGTGAAATAAAAACTTGTGCACCTTTCGTCATGTTTAATGCTTAAAATGTTAGACCACCTTTCTGAGTCATAAGAAAGAAAAATCAGTGGAAGAAATGACCAATAGTTGAAATGCCCCACTACGCAATCCATTACATTATTGCTTCATACTTATCCTGAAAATGCTTAAATAACATTTCCCTTTCCTGAATGATTTCAGGTGAATGCCAACAAAAAAAAAAAGAAAAAAAATCAAACGTACTCTTGAACGCTTCAAAATGACCCACAAAGGATCACTTCGCTGATTATATAAGAACAATTACAAAGTTTATTTTTCATATATTTGGTCATTTGGTGCACAACTTTATTTATCTAATTTACTCTGACCACATTCTTTGTACCACGAACACGTTCAAAGCTTCAAGCAAAATTATATCGGAAGAATAGAATACAAATTCTCATTTTTTAAATACGAAATAAAAATTCAATCATAGAGAACGCGTTTCAACAATCAATAATCACTTCATACCTCGGATTGAACATCGCTGAAATGATCGGCGATCCATAGACGAATCTTTCAAGTCGTGTTCCTTCAAGCACATCCCAAATAGCGACTGACCAATCGGTTGCCGCCGTCAACAATTTTCGTCCATCTCTTGACCAGCTTAAAGCTGTGATCGGATATCCATGACACATCCAACTCTATAATTCATACCTTTATTGAACACCTGATACTGAGGGAATGATCTCGTTGTTCGCTTTTCACTTTTGAATCTTCTAAGGTCTCCTCCTTCTTTTCTTAACTTCATGATTTTACAAGTGCATATACTCTGTTTTAAAAATATGATTAACATTTACGAGATACTTTCCCGCTCTCACTGCATCATAAACAAATCTGAAAAATGAATATTTGCCAATTTCCCTCCCCCCCCCCTCCCTCCCAATCTCCTTCACCCTAAGTGATGCCATCTGATGTTGCAGCCTGAAATCAAGAGCCATGAAAACATTCCGGACAATTTGATTCATAAACCACACTGATAATAATCCTTCGATTCAGTTTTTCAGTGCAATAACGTAACTATATGGCTCCAGGAACAGCTCTGAAATAATTTTTCTCCACTTAGACACAGAAAAGGTTTCAGCCACGACTGTTATAGCGCTACAGCCAAACTATCGAATGGACAGACACATAGGTGTTCGCCAAAAATGAAGGTAGAGTCAGCAATAGCCTTGCAAAAACTTGCATAAGTGCGTGCTCAAAAAGTTGACCTAGAGTGTATATGTAAAGTTAACGGGTGGGTAAAGATCGCTTAATGAGTATGACTACCCAAAACAGAGATACACAGAAGGCAAAGACCTCCTCCGGATATGAAATAGAGCTCGCAACACTCTTCCCTTGGTTACTTTTATTTTTATTTTTTATATTAATAAAGCATTTTTAAAGAAACCAACCTTTACAACACCTTTCGTAATAACGTCGAAAATATAAACACGTCCATCAATACTACCAACAGCGACCATTGAGCCCCATCGATTAAACTTGCAACAATTCGCCGACCCTTGTTGCACATCCAAACAGCCATCTAATTCTTCGGGGAAACACACACCAAAATTCTTATCGAGAAGCTCAGCGTTCATCATTTTGAAAAGTCGTCAAATCGAACTACAACTCCTTAAATTCTAATTTACAGACGAACTGAAATTTGCATATTGAATATCAATAACGACTTAATTACAGATGAACTAAAGTCGTCAAATCGAACTACAACTCCTTAAATTCTAATTTACAGACGAACTGAAATTTGCATATTGAATATCAATAACGACTTAATTACAGATGAACTAAAATCTGCATAGTGAATATCGATAATGACCCAATTGTTAGATAGCTGTTCAGCAACAAGATCTAAGGGCATCAAGGAGATGAGACCCGGCTCTACAAACCTTCCAAGCTGTGCATCCGACCCTTTTTCTACTAGAGCAACTAGCGGCCTGATCCACAGCCCAAATGATCCATCAAATGTTCTACGGAAATTTGTTTGTGTTAAAATCGTGTCTTAGCGATTTGTGTGAAAGAAGAAGGAATTACAAGAAGTTTGAAGCAATGTGATGATGTATCAACAATAGTATTGTTTAGGAATAGGGAGGCACCATCACGATGAGAACGACTCATTCGCCTCAGATTTTTACCTATTTTTGCGCCATTTATAATTTCGAGCTTGGATGAAAGTTTCTTATAGCTTGGGGCTGCTTCATGAAATCCACAGGTAAAATGAAACTTAGATAAGGAGATGGCGAAGATGGCTTGAATGAACTCTAGCTGATCCGGGCAATTGCGCTAAACGCTACGAGATATAACTGAAACATATCTACATATTTCAGCAAAACAACAAGGCAAAAAACGGCGCAAATGTCACCCGGATGAAAAACGCGGCCACTCAAGAGGTTTTTTTTAGCATCTTTGGCCATGTAGCGAGATACAACAAAGATGAAAAATTGAAATTTTATTGCGGCAAGAAAAACACGTGCAAGCTTCAAAGACATAACGACTCGAAAGGATACAAATACGGAAAAATAATTCCCCAGGAAAAATACAGCCAAATAATCGAACAACACTGCTAACTAACTTCCGAAAAAAAAAAAAAGATTTCCAACAGTAGTGATAAAGAGATGCGATCGTTACGTTCAGCAACCGCTCTCGGCGCTATTTATAGGCATTTTGCCAACAAGCAATCGTTGCAGGAGCGATGTTTTCAAATTGAAAGCTTATGCAGCTCTATCATCAGCAATTAACGATTACAAATACTCGTTGCAGCCTATGAAATTCTACACCCCTTAGCTGTACCTTTTGAGATGACAGCAATCAGCTACTTAATTAATAAGATCAAATCAATTTTCTCAACAAAAAATATAAAGATTTGCCCTTGTCGTTCTATTAGAATTTCAAAAAATCTCTCAAAAAAGGGTTAATTTAAAATCGCAAGCATCGTTTCATTCTCATTATGGATGCTAACTTATAATTTAGAAGTCTACTTGAGATTTCATAATAAATTCGTTATTTAAACTATGAAATCGAAATTACTAAATATCAAAATTTTCTTTCCATTTAAATGAACGATTTTCTCGCATATATAAACCGGATGCATATTGAAACTGTGTGAATAGCGGGTCAAGATGTATACTCGAAAAAATTTATTCGGCGAACATTATAGTGCCAACAATGGTTATATGAATTGAATGCTAACAATACTGAAGACTATACGACGATGTAGAACTAAATTGTTTGAGGCACTTGTGATTTCAATGAATATTCGCATCTCTTTCGATTCACTTTTCGAATATTTCGATGTTGATTTGGAGATGGTTTACGATGAATGGTTTTCACTTTCGCGTTGTGAATACTTGACCGCAATTAGTCGGCCTCTTTATAAGGCAATTGCCATTAGAACTTTCACTCATTTTTCAAAAAAAGTGACCATTTTAATTGAGGCAACCAATTATCTTCAAATTTATTTAGTGGAAACTTTTCCGTCTTTAACTAAATTTTATCGAAATGAAAAAAAAATTTTTTTTTGAGAAATTTCGCTTCCTTTCCCTTCTGTAAATTTTTTCTTGTAGAATGCTCAATGCCAGAATCGTTTTGTTGTATCTATCTTCATATATGTTTGTTATATGCGTCTGTCTATCCGTCATTTTCAACTCAACAACCAATGGAATTTTACTTCCGTAATCTGATGCCAATGGTTGACATCCTACCTTATCTTTAGCAAACATCCATCAAGATAAGATGACGTCATAAATATTTGAAGACGTCAAAATTTTTGATGCTTTTTGTATGAAATAAAACGAACAAATCACAAGATGCAAATATCGAAGAGATGAAAAATTTAAGAATGATCTAAACAAGCAAGTGATCTAATTGAAATATAACAATATTGTTCCGTTTATTTGGTGATGTGAAATGTTTATGAAATTGATATTGCGCCAATTCCCCGATGCGTTTTTCTACTTTTTTAAGGAGCAGTTTTCTCAATGTTTCTCTCGAGAACAGATAAAATTAATCGAATAATTCCAATGTTCACCTTCAATCACCTCATTATTGCAATTGCAGATAGTGTCGTCTATGGGATCGCAACGAGTGGCATTCGCCATTTTCTTAATGGTTAGTGAAAAAATTTCTTTTTATTTCAGTTATTTAGGTGGTGGAAAATTTAAACGATTTCAAAAAAAAAATCAGCCCAAGTCATTCTATGGAAAACTATAATTTTAAATGAATTTAATTGCTAAATAAGGATTAAAAATTTGGTAGAAATATTCATTCAACAGTTCAGCAAATGAATTAGCCACTTAGAGGCAGAAAATGCCTAGTTTAAATCTGCATATTTGTGGGTATTGAAAATCAGGCTTTCATTCATAACAATCGGGTTAAGATATGAATTTTTTGTGGTTTAGCCGGCTGGCACGAAAATCATTCGCTTCTTGAGAGTGAACAGTGGTGGGCATTCGTGATTTGAATTTTGAAAACTCTCGAACAAAATTTTCCAAGCTGTCAACAATGTTAGAATATGATGATAAGAACAGAAGAAAAGTATAATATCATATGAAAAATAGTGAACGGAATAACAACAAATTATTATTGCGGATTATACCTCTCTAAATAGGGCTTTATTTAATAAAAAGGTAATTTCACAACATATCATGGATTGATAAGACAAAAATTTTTCTCGAATGTTGTAATATTTAAATGAAATTAACTAAAAATACGAAATATACCATCCCCGGCGGTCTGTAGCCATGAATATCGGTTGTATCCGCAGCTTCGTTATGGAATGGCAGATGATCGCACTACTATAGAAATTTGTAAATTACACCAAATTTTTATTATTATATCACCTTTCTTTTCAAACCTGAAATAAGAAGTGGAAGCATTAACAAAAAGATGAGTTGAACTTCCTAAGGAAGATGATTTCAAACGGAAGCGGATAACATTGTTAACTATGTCAACTCACCCATGCTAGTCAATTTTATTCTAGGTGAAAACGAGTACCACAAATCCATCACATATTTACGTGGACGATTTCGCTGAAGATGAAAAATGTGCTTCGAGAAATCAAAATCGACTCACAATACCACTCGGTAATTGTGGAATGACCTCTGAGAAAATGGTATCATAAAACTTTTCGCTTGTAATTTCATAAAAGATTCAGTTGAAATGCTGAAAATGCTGCAGTGAAAGTGCTGCAATGATTTATAAGACTGTATGGATTCTATAACGAAGGATATAATCCGACCGATATGTTTGCAAGTAATGTTACTCCTATATCTATACAGTTTTCAGCGAGGCTTTGAAACAACTGAGTGGATGTGGTAGTGGGGGAAGGAAGAGGGATAGGATTGGAATGCCTTCAAAGTCAGCCTGTGCCCATTTTTTCAACTGGATACCTTGACCATAATATCCGCTCAAAGCACTGATTTACCTGCAACTAAATCAACCAAAAACATAAATATATTTTCAAGCAGTTTTTTAAGATCATTTTTCCATATAGTGGATCATATGATTTACAATTCAGCATAAACAAAGAGAAAAAGTCTAAGACATTTTCAGCACAAAAACAACTAATGATTTGTTGCACTGCTACATAACTTGCTGATCAACTATATACCCTATTATTTCATAAAATATTTAGCATTGAATAGTTTTTATCATAATTTCCCGCACTTCATCGCACTTTGTTGTTTCTCTATAATTTTAGCCACATTTTTTCTTTACGACTTCTTTCGAAATTCCTACAACCAATTGCTACTTTTAAAAAAATCTTCAAATCTTGTGCAAACCCTTACAAACCCGTTTAAATCTTATAAAGAGAATGAAACATCAAAAAGACTTCATCCAGAAATAAAGGAAAAGAAAGGTAATACAATTGAGCAATAATATTTAATTAAAGATAATTTAGGTAATGGAAAGGTGATTTAATTAGGACATAACGGTAATTAAATTATACGATCTTTTTAGAGTGGTCCAACTGGTCTTGTGTATAGAATTTGCATTTCGGTACAATTGCATCCGCTATTCGTAACCGCAAATGATCGTTCGTATTGTGCACAGTGTGTTTATACATCATCAGAATTTGTTGAGAATCTCGATGAAACATTGACGATAAGGTTTGTCTCTCTTATGGCAATTGATTTTTGACAAATTTTTTTGACAAATTCGTCAAATTGACAAATTTGACAAATTTAACAAAGAGATTTTTGACAAAATTATGACATGAAAATTGACAAATTTTGACAAAAAACAAAAAATTGATTTTTGCAACAATTTTATTGTTTTTTTTTTGCATTAAAAGCGATTCGCCTATATACGATTGCATTCATATTCTTCGTTACAAATATAACTTAGCGGTTAAAATTTCAGTCATGTCCGATTCAGTGAATCTGCGTTTGCATTGTGACGAAATTCATAGGTTTGCCTACGTAGATATGCCTATCTGTCTGTCTCTCTGTTTGTCTTTCTGTTTAGTAGCTTCTTCTTCAACCCAATTCATCCATCAATGTCGAAGAAAGTTATAGTGGTATCTAAAAATGATTTGAGATCGCTAAGAAATAGCGCTCATTATTCAATCGATCGGACTTTCATCTTAGACCTGTCGGTTCATTAAAAACGACTGGCCTGTTTGAAATTTGAATGCGTTATGTGGATATTTTCTTACCATTCAGCAATATATGGCAATTATTAAAGTTTTTGATAAAACTTTACTTGTTATGTGCACTGTGGAGACGTATTTATATATTTATGTATGTGTATGTATGTGTATGCGATTCATCCAATTAGGGAACAACTGAATTTCAACCTATAAAACTTGACGGGTATAGCACACATAATTTGGCTACACATAATTCAAGCGTTCAAGTTGATCTACCAACTATGAAAGAAATTACAGATAATCAAGGAAGGGAAAATTTTGCATAGACTCTGTAGTGGTCGATTTTTCACTCCACATCGTAGACCACAGAAAGATCTATTCTTTACGCAAAATTTGCATAATTAAATCATTTCAAATAAAAAGGCATTATCCAGTATATCTTTCTGATTTTTTATTTTTTATTTTTTACTTTTATTTTTATTTTTTGATAATTTATGAAACTAGCTGCGTTAATGAGAGCAACGAAAAAACACATGTCGTGCTATCTCGTCAATAATTATCACATTCCAAGTTTTTTTAAGCAATTTTTTTTTTTTAAATAAAGGTGTCATTATTTCAGCGATGCGGTTGCTTCTGAATTATCGCCCCAATTTGATAGTAGTGCACCACCTCCAAAATGTACCTATTCAATTCGAAGAGATTCTCTCGATGGACCAAAGATTCATTATGCAATCGTTGGACAAAATGTTTTCCATGTTTGGGAATGTCAAATTGGTAAGTTGTGCTTATAAAATATGCAAAATTATGCAATTTATTGCTAAAACAATATGCAGCAATGCTAAAACAATGAGGTTTTGCAATCAAATATTTTTTCCGATGAAATAATGCAAAAACGAGCATTCTTGCAATAAAAGTCTTCTAAATTGCATTTTGTAATGTGATATCCTTGAAATGTATATGCAATCATATCGGATAATTCATACACCTAGAGTGAAATAAATCTAACGATCTATTAATTGCTCAGCTAATAACCGAATTTTTTGAGTAAATTACAGTGGAAATCTTTCACAACGCCTTTGTTACAATAATTTCAGGTTTTTATTAAATCACAGAAGTTGTTGTCATAAGCCTAGAATAGAGGTGACTAATAGTTCGATCACCTCACATCATTTCTTATGTTAGCTATTCGTTAGGTGAAGCTTTTTACCTTATCTATGGCTGAAAAATAGCTGAATATAACTATACTGATACATTAGAGATATAAGGAGATTCGTGAACTCCAAAAAGGAGGTTTACGGGTCTTTTTTCTCCTTATTTTATCCTCTCATTGTGCAAAAACCTATCCAAATAGTACTGATTTTTGTTTTGAGTGGAAGAAGTTCTATTTGTAAAATGAACGGATATGCACTGTGACGATGAACTTCATATTTGTAGAAGGAACAAGAAAATGAGCAGAATTTGCTTCAAACTTTATACCAAACTTGAAGGCTCCTCACTTCTTTCCCCCATTTTCCCCCCTCCCATCCTATCCCACCTAATGCTCTACATTTCCACATCATCCATAACTATTATATGCCTCATATGAATTTCAAAATTTTCTCAATAATCGCATTTGTATTTCTCCGTTCAATTTATGGTGATCTATTTCAGATAAAGTACAGGTTCTTGTGCGGAATTGTTACGTTGAGGACGGTGAAGGAAATCGTATTTTAATAATTGATCAAAATGGGTATGTAAAATATCAACAAAAATTACTGTTAAAATTGAATTAAATGAGAACAACACAAACGAATTGTTTTCAATAAGATAAAAATATAACATACAATAGGGTGTCGCTCGAAGAAGCTTCTTTCCAGATTAATCTACTAGTAAATCGACAACAAAGTCAAATTATAAATCGACTCTTATTCTTTGACTTAACTCTAAAAGTTTTGCCTCTTCACTGAAGAGTTGCCCGCTTTTATCTTAAAAAATTTTCCTTTCTTTTCCATATTTCGTTTTCCCGATGCACCATATTCATCTGAGTTGTGCACGTAAAAGACTTTACCATCAGTATTATCATAGTATAACACTTTTACCGTTTTTGATTTATCGATCATATTTCCTTCGTAAAACTTTTAAAAACTTTTATTTAAAATCAACTCTTCGATATCTCTTCTGCTGTCATATCAAAGTTATAGCATATATATGCGTAATTACGTTTCGTATTTTATGTTCCCATATTATCATAGGTAATCGTTGCGGGAGTGGAAATTCTTTTAGCTATTAGGTTTTTTTTTTTGCGCGTAACAATTGAGAGAACACTACAAGAGAGAAATTTTGCGGTCAAAGAAAAAAAAAACACAGAGACAATACATTTCATTTCTTTGTATTTACAAAAAAAAATGGGCATATGTTCACATGTGCCCGCAATCACGACCAGATTCACCTCAATTCCTATCGTCAAGCTTAGCTTCACAAAGAGACACTATCGTCACAGGTAAACATATACTTGTTGGGCTAACCACCTTCCCCATACAACACTGCTATTATCCATGCCGTTGAAAGTTCATGACGGCCAAGAATGGTTCATACAGTAAATAAGTTAAGCGTTTTATTATGGGATTTAGATGTGGCGTGGATCAATACATACTGCCAACACCGCACTATTCAAAGGATCTTCGGACTGCCTCGCAGGTAAGCGCTTCGACGCTTCCTTTATCTGTACTGCTGTCCTTGTCGTTTGCTACCGTGTTCTTGGTCTGCTAGCGAGTGCACCAGGAGAGGGTGGAGGAGGAGAGGGGGAATGGTCAATGAGGTCGATGAATACAGTGAAATGACCCATCGAGTGAAATTACATATATCTTCCTAATTGCTAGATGATAAAATATGCGCAGAAATTCGAATAAAAACAATCGAAGGTGAAGGATTTTTAATTGCCGCACCTATTTCATCTATGTTGTTATCAGTTCAGCCCGTTTTCTTATCTAAACTCCTAGTGTTCGGTTTTCTTTGTTAAAGCGAGTTGCCACTCTCATTTTTCTTTGGAAATATTTCGTTCCAAATGAAAAGCTTTCAAAAGTGACTGGTATAATATCGCTTATGTGACAGGAAATGCCATGAGTAAACAGGTGTAGAGGTACAAAAGGTGTGCAGGTGCAAAACCGTATACAGATGCAGAAGAAGGTGACTAATAACGCATTGTTTTAAATTAGAACATCTTCGCTTTTTTTTTTTGAATACTGCTGTATGTGTCAATTTTTATATCATACAAGTCTTGCATGATTTTTCCTTTCAGGAAACTCGAGTATTCAAATTTGCCGATAAAACGATAACTCGATTCGCGTGTCAAATTCGACTCTGCTCAATCGAAAAGGAGAACTGTCGTACCGTAACTGTAAGTGAATTGCATAAGAATAACCACCATTTTATTTGAATATCAACGAATTATTGAAATTTCAGCGCTAACTTTATCTATAATAATCGAGCATTACGGAACGATAGAACATTTGAAATTTCTGATCCTCAATTAGAGGATTTATGCTCATTTAATCTCCATTTGCGAAATGAGACTTCTGGGATGCGAGTCTAACCCTCATCCCTGTTAGAAAGTGAAATGAAATCGGGAGGTAAAATTGGGGATTAGGCATTCCTGGGCTTTCAGCTTTCAAATTCAGGTTTCCAGACTGAGGTTCATCTCTCAAAATATGCAATCGTTACGGGTCGAAAGTTATTTAAACGAACAAAAACTATCGCTTTTCTTGTTTTTGTAGCTTCAAAAATCCATATCTAGTTCAATCTTTGTGCAACATTTGCATCCGCTTCATACAAAGACTCATCACTTCGACAGTAATCCTACTATCTGCCTACATATGCAAAAATCAATGAGAATAAAAAATTAGCCAAATGAAATGACGTAGCCAGATGTGAAATTTTAGAGGAAACATCCTGCAACTCATTGTTTTCAAAGAAGGTTGAGAAGGAAAGAGAAGAAGGGTGAAGGACAACCCGAAAATCACTGCTATAGGGAGAAAGATATCCGATTTAGGAAGTATGAAATTTATACAGTTAATTTATTTATTATAACGCTCCTAAGTGGAACGAAATGAAAAGAAATGCGAAATGAGTACAAACGCAAGGATAAAGAGGAAAATAAACAACAAAAACTACAGTCAAATGAAAAAGCATTTCCGCTGCAAAAACATCCCCTCTGAAGGTGGGAAGATAATTTGCTTAGCGTAAAATTTCTGATCATCGAAGCTAATTTTAGCCGCCACGACAATGTCCGACATTTGAAGAGCGGATCGCATTGCAACGCAAATTTCGGGATGAAACCAACTTGGCCGAATCCGAGAATGGAAGCAATCATGGATCACTATCACGTACACAACGTATCGCCACGATGGAACTATCGCAGACCTCATTGCCAACCACTGCTGCTACTACGAATAACAAGCTAGCTGATATTATTCAGTTGATTTCAGCTTCTTGGAAAAAAATCAATGATGCTTTTTTCCTTGGTCAAAGACCAGGAAAAAAAGCACTTTTATTGCTAGCAAAACTTCCCTCTGTGGGAATTTTTTCGGCAAAATTTCTTTGTTGCTGAATACTGCTATAGAAAATTTGTCACTGTCGACAGGCGTTTGCGAATAAACTTTCTAGCAACTTTTTAAATTGGAATTTTACATTTTTTTTCGCAATTCTTAAAAATTTTCAAAATTTCACGAATTCTTTTCCACAATGCTTCCCAACTTCAAAATTATTCCTTCAAAATCAGTATTATATGACATTTCATTTTCCTATATATGNATTTAAATATTATAATATTATTTAAATGTAATTTTATATTTATTTATCACATACAGTTATTCAGCCTATAGGATATTTATTCTTTTGTGTTTTACAGTTTGAATGAATTGTTTGTTGCCTTTTTTTGATGGGAAACCTCTAGAAGGTTTACCCATGAAATTTGTTTTCTTCATGATTCATGAATAGTCTCTCAGTGCATCCACTTAGGTATGTCAAAATTATTGATCAACGAATTATGTCAATGATCAGTATTAGTTTCAAATTGTAAACTTCTACTAATTACTACTTTCTACCTCATTATTGTTTTATTATTTATTTTATTACGGTTATTAATTACCTTATAACGAATATCAATCACTTGCAATATATTTATTAAAACATTCATTTTATAATTTTTTTGATTAGGTAATTTTCTCATTTTTTATATATTAGAATTGTTCATGTAAATAAATATAATATTTGAAATGTTGAATTATTCACATCATTTAATTCTCTTTTATTGCATACAATGAAAAGAAACGCCTATTCATGAATGAATGAGCATTTTTCTTCATCAAGCATAGAACATTGATACCATCAACATTTTGTTAACAGGCACAGGTCTTTTTCTAGTTTGAGATTTTTCTGGTTTGCTTTGTTCTTTTTTCTTTTTTTTTTTCTAAATATTTGTTTTTTTTTGGAAAGTATTTGAAAAGAATTTTCATAGGTCGATTTTATCTTGAAATGCTGCGATTATTCTCACAGATATTAATTTCGTATGAAACGTTTTTATTTTTGCATCAACTTTACCAATTAATCATATACCTTACAAAAGGTTCAGAGTAAATGTAATCTGCGGCGGAGATTGAGACCAAAGTTTTTAAACTTTTACACATTTTTGATTAAAGAAAGATCATCCAAAATGAATGCTGTACATTCTTGGCGAAGAGTACTTCCAAGATGTATTTTCAAAATTTATGCGAAGTGGATTTATACTTATTGTACACTTAAAGAAGTGTTGATTTCGTCCCAAAAGATTGCAAGAAAAATCTAAGGAAAGCAAATTTCATCTGAATCAGCGCAGACAACCTTCCTATTTGTCGTTTAGAATAACAAAACCAGAACATATGGAAAAGATGAGGGAACGATTTTGATTCTGGAAGGGCTCCTTTGGAGCAACGGTGATATCGACTTTACCAGCATGCTTGCTATACTGTCAACGGCTTAGATGTGGCTTGCGATATAAGCGCTTTCGATCGTGTACGAGGGCAAATGAATGGATTGTTGTGTATGTTGCAACTTATGAGCATACAAATGATCTATTGTATAGGAAATTTTTTATAATGACTAATTAGTTGATATTCTCTTCATTACATATATTCTGTGGGATTTAATTTGCATAAATTATTTAAGTTATTTTATTGGCATTGCAAGTGGATTTATTTCACGTTTTATTATTCGATATATGAGCATTGCCTGCAAGCATTTCTTCAGGATTTGCGTAGTTATGGTTATACGTCGTTAGCAAAATATTTTTTTTCAAAGAATGCAATGATTGGGTTGAAAGAAATTAAAAAAGAAAGCAGGAACAGAAAGAGATGAGAGAATAAGGGATCTCACCTGGAAGGGGAACCCTCTCGAACTATTCTACGTGACACCATTTTCTTCTTTAGCAACCAACCAGGCTGTTCCGTTGAGCAATAATACTGGCACATACATCATCACTGACTCTACAATATCTTCATCTATTGTGCTTCTCAACAACGATTTTTTTCCGGACCCGTTTATGAGTCCTTCCGGTTCGGTGGCTTCTTACGTGAAACATTTCAGCAGTAATAAATTATATGGCTCATTTGTTTCATGAAGGTAACATATGCCAATATTTGAATTCAATAAAAATTTCGGCCACACGATTCGAATCATTAAAATCACCAGTAACTATCATTGTTAGCGAATCTTAAATATTAGCTCAAAAATACTTCTTTGATATTCTTTCATCGATTTTTTCTCAACAATCATTATTGTAAACTTCATGAAATTTTTATTGAAATATCTTGGGGTGAGAAACCCCTTTCAACGAATAAACTTCACTTGTACTAATACTTTTTTAATTTTATAGTTTATTTTTTTATTATTAAATTATAGTTTTTTATCAGTTGTTTATGAACAAAAATAAGCGATCTTTTTGGCAAAAAAAAAAAAAATTTTTTTTTTTTTTTGTTGGCAGCCACGTAATAATGCACCGATTTTCAAATTGCATCTAAAAGCTTCGATCACAAAGAAAAAAAAAAAACATATTTTCCTTCGAGTGTTTAGCTAAACGCATTTATGACCAACCGCGGTGAATTGTTTACTGGTCTATGACGTCATTTGCCAAATTTAAACGTCGGCTTTCTTTAAATTTTCTGTGATAATAAACGCTGTTGATAACGCTTTTTGAGGCTTATATGCATAATTTGCTCTACTTCGTTGAGTCATTGATCACGTTGGTTGTTATATGCATAGTATACTGTCAATTTGTTCACGCTAACCTCTAAAATAAGTAATACAATAACTATTAAAGGAAATGCACAGCTTAGGAAATATAATAAAAAAGAATAGACTATGAGCAAATTAAACCGCAACTATTGAAAACTTAAAATATAGGCAAAGATCTACTTATTGAGCTGTTGATATACGTTTCATCTTAAGCGAATATCAAATGCCAGGAAATATTCTCTCACAATCGAATAATCGAATTCTAATTTTCACTGCTATTGCCACCATACGATTTTTGCATCCTTCCTCACCCCCATCCCCACTCCCCCATCCCCAATCCCCTCCATCCTAGCAAGGTTTTTACTGAAATCGGCGTGAGCATCATCTACAAGGAGGTTGAAATAAGAAAGGGATTCTTATTATTCTATCCATGCATTCAGATGCAATACTTAGCACTTAATCATTATTAATATGTAAATGCATTGTATGCTGAATTTTATACTCAAGAAATAAACTTTTAAAATGCATTCCAACTCTTTACAAATCATAAAATGTTCAAAAAATATTTTCACATCGCTCACTCTTTGAATAATGCGTTTATAATTAGGTTATTTGTAATTTAAAAAAATTTTGAATTCAAAAAAAATCGAAACAAAATCACATCGAACTAAAGAAATTGCAAATCCGTATACGCAGTAGATAATTGACTCAATCGATACCGAAAAAAAAATTTTCTTCGTATGTAGTTTGTCGATTAAATTGTGCATATAAATGCCATTAAGTTCCGATTGCGAAAAAAAACTAAATAAATAAAGGAATTTTCAGATTCTCTTTATTCGTTCGTCGACCATTTTTCTAGAACATATAGAAACGAAAAGTTTCCATTCGGCAAGATATAAAAACTTAAAAATTGCCGATTTCTTCACTTCATTGATGATGTTAATAGAACCGTGGATGGAGAAATATTTGAAAAAAAAAGGTAAAATTTTAAAGAAATAAACTTTTTCTTTTGTAATATGCATTAGATTTCAACAGGATATACATGATATATCTTTATTCTAATAAATCTTAATTATTCATGATCGTTTGAAAGGTTACTGAGTGTTTAATGAAGAAAAAAAATTCATATCTTTTCAATCACCATTTACTCGAACCGATTATTACTATTTTCATATTGTATTATTTAGTTGCTCGATGATATGCAGCATTCCCATTCTAAAATGAAAAAAAAAGCATTTATTACTGTTTTTGAGAAGAAACGATCACATTGTAGCACTTTGCTCTATTCATTGGACTGATTTCTTCGTTACATATGGGGAGACGATAGCGTATTGACAATTTTCTACGTTATGTTTTAAGGTGAAAATTCTTGATCAGTAGACTATCTCAAATTTAAATTCAAGCTCATTCCTTGAAAATAAAATTCTATGCACTTCTTTCGACATTCTATTCTCAGCAATGTTATATAGTTTACCTTTCTCCGTACTCACGGTACGCATCAATTCAATCAAGCAAAAAAGTGTGACATACTTACCCCATTCTGCATAATTTTTAGCTTCATGCTCTAAAAGCTAAAGACTCTGACTTCTAGTGGTGTCGTTTTCACTAAAGGTTGTATGGTTGCTTCAAACCGTAGATGGTTAAGTCGGTTTGATTCTCGCATTATTCTTGATTTTGAATGTTAAACCTCGAAATATCTGATGTCCGCATATCAACACGTTTCACAAAAGTTTTGCACTTTTTCCTTCTTTGTTATTTCAACCATCCATATTTCTATCAGTCTTTATATTCACATTCATATGTACTTTTATTACCTTCATATTTTCAGCTACTGAAATAATCTCTAAATAAAAATTCAACTACTGCTATCTATAACAAATTTAACTATCTGTTCTTTCATTCAAACTCAAAGATTGGCATTTTGATTAGGAGGATTTTTTTCGATATTTTTTGATATGACTAACTAATCGATTTTCGATATGATTGGTCATTTTTCTGCTACTCTTCATTCGTCGGTTCTTAATTGTTGGCAATTTTAAGTGCAGTAGTTGTTTATGCGTGCACAAGTCATGAAATCATAATTGATGAAGTTGAAACAAGTTCTTAAAGTTGCGCCAATTTACACAAAACTTATTGTCCTCCTTCGCTTTTTTCTACTATAGTTGTTGGAGAAATTTCACCCATACGGAAACTTGCAGCGTATTACCTCAATAACTTTTCATTTCTTCATATTCGTTTACAGTTCGTTCATAGCATTTTGAAGAAAATTTTTCGTTCTTAACGAACGATATGAATAAATTTTTGTTTTTTTTTCAAAAAAAAAAGTTTTTTTTATTATATTTCTCCCACTCAAGTAATATTAATTTATTAGGAGCAACGAGTTTATTGTTGCTGCTAATATTTTTTATTCATACAAAAGACGACCATATCAAATAAATTGAAGGTATTAACGAATAATGTCATCACACACTGCAATAGGTGATGTAGCGTTTGTAGGGTACTGAAAGTGCAGCGGTTATGTGTTTGAACGCTGCGAACGGCAAACAATTGCTAGCAGTCTTTGGGACATATGCAAGACTATACGAGATGCAATATTGCATGCAGGGAGATGTCCAGCCACGGGACCTCGTCGAAATGACTTGTCTCGATGGTCGGAGTAGCGAATCCGACAAAAAAGTCAAAGAAAAAAGAGTTGATGGATTGAGTCCCTACCAGAAATTCCTTATTTCTGGCAAGAACCCAGTTCCAGAAGAGGTCCCTGCTAGAAATCAGGAATAGAGCATCATACTGTTAACGGCAGATCATGTCCCATTATAGGAATCCAGCAGATATTCTCAGAATGATAAACTTCAGCGCAGAGTATATTTATCCCTTCAGAAAAAATTTTTAGGTAACGAATAAAAAGGAATGAAAGGAATTGACATAAAATATATGAATAATAATCTAGTACTTGTTTCAGGGCGAAACTTTATTTATTTCAGCTTTAAGAACAAAAAATTCTTCGTTGGAAAGCAAAATGGCTCCCTAAAACGCTTTCAGAAAGGAGGAATTTTATCCAGGAGGCGAATGATTTTTCTAAAGTAGACATAATTTGCCACGAACTATATTTGAATAAATTGTTTGAATTGATGGGGGATGTCTTTGCTAAATTTACGAGCTAAGAAGAAAACGGTATGCGTTTGGGGGGAATCGAACCCCCGTCGATTGCTTGGAAGGCAACCATGCTAACCATTACACCACAAACGCCATGATGGAGGTTTCCCGCTATTGTGTGATGAGCTGCTGCTGCTATCACATTTCTCTTTAGTTCAGTGTTTTCATGTTCATTTCTAGCGAATAAAAATTGTAGTTTCCTTTTTTGCAATTTTCAAGGATTAACAAAGAGATGGCCTCAATCCCTATTCCCCTCCCCCAATCCAATTCGTTAATTATTGCTCTCGTTGAATTCCTTCCCTTCTTTCAGTGTTTAGTCAATTTGGTCAACATGTATAACATATTGTCAAATAATAATTTAGCATTAAATTACGTAAATTCTCGATTTGAAGCCGGATCTCGGTTAGTGCTGAATGTAAATGCTGATATAAATATAAATGCTGAGCTAACTTTACCTCATATAAATGCTGAATTATTTTATCATTTTCAATAATTTACCTGAGCTCTTATCTGAGCTACCTTTTTCAACCAAATTGAAACATAATTGTGTTTTATTTGAAAGTAGTTAACTACTCGAATATGAGAGTATACATAATATATTCTATGCAACAAGTTTGATTGAATAGGATGAGAAACTCTTTGAAAAACATTGATCACAGATCACTTTGAGACACTCGAATGTTTGTTTGACTCGCCACTTTGCGATGTTTTCCTTTTTTTTTCTTTTGTTGTTTCAGCTATCTAACCTGCTATCTATCCTTAGCATCGTATTCATATTTGTTTTCTATGCTTTCAAATTTCATGACATTGAAATATTCTCCACAGAAATTAACTATTGAATTTTGTTTAATTGAAAAATTCAACCATTCAAAAAGCATTTTTCAAATGTAAATTGCAGTTTTCAATTTTAATTTAGCTATTTAAATGTTTTTTAAGCTGTGCACAGAATAAAACTCCGAATAAAACTATCTTATGAACATCTAAGGTAGTATAATTGCATGTAGTACAAGCTGCTGCTTCAGTTATTTCTTTATGCAAATTTACGCTGATGAACACATCTATCGAAGTCCACGTTCCACTTCAACTAGAATTCCTAGCCAACCCTGAAATTTTACAGGCAGACCAGATAAGTGGGTTCTCGGGTTCCCCTCTCCCTCATAGCTATAGGAATATATTTTACAATGCATTCCCAGAATGTGGCATAGACTAATGCATATTTGGAGTTATTCGTGAGCACAGCAACCAGTTTTCATTCTATAATATTTCAGCGCCAAAAAATGAAAATATACAACGAAATAAAAATTCATTCATGAAATGCGAGGATATCATGGGAAATTTTCTTCGGCTTTTTTAAAATTTCAAACGAAATTTATCGATACTGAATTGACGAATGCACTTATTGATGGTTAGTTAGTAAGATTGCTAATTGTGCGACGGTTTCTAAGGGATACCATCTGATTGAAAGTGGATGACCATTTCTGCTCAATTTTTTCCCTTACACTTCTTACGGTTAGAGTTGGCAATTTTATGAACAATTTTAATGTTATCAAGCATTTTAATTTTACCAATTGTCTGAATTTTAGTAACCATCTTAATCGTTCGTGGATCATTTCAAACGTCATTGCTGTTAAATTGTGTGCAATGGAGTGGCAAAACTTTACGAGCATAACCGTCACGTTATATGACGTCATTGTACAGAATTTTTTTTTTCTCATTTCATTTGACAAACATAAAAAATATGGTAGTGAATTCCTTGATTTTTTCATTGTCATATTAATGGTATCCTTTTCGAACCGGTGAATCAAACAAATCATCGACCGTAGCGTGGATTTCATGAAGAGAACAAAATATATTGTACACATCGAGATAAATAGATAATTCGTTCTAAAAAATTCGGTTCAATTGCCAGCAGGTTAGTAGTGGTTGTACTTCTATATCAAGCCATAAGTTTATTTCGCTTATTTCCAATCTACAATGAGTAGTACTTCATCTATTAGATTGCCTATTTAGGGAAAGAATGTTCAGTCCGAGTGAATAAACGAATGAGATCAATGCTGAGATAGTGCAACTTTGCCGTTATTATATTATAAAAGTGGCTGGAAAACTTCTGAAAATACCTGATGGTGCCTGCAAATTTTGTTGTAGATATAGACTCTTCAAAGGAAAACTTTATTTCTCACCATGAAAAAAAAAATTCCTCTCGAATTTTCGAATTATTTTCTTTAAAACTTCAATAGTGCAATTCATTCTACGCATATGACGATAATGTAATAAAACGTGTTTTTTCTGTAACCCTAATTCAAGTGCTACACAATATGATATGGCGAAACATGTGACAACAATCGACAATTTTTTTTTCCAGCGTCGTTGATAAGCCATAAGTGAGATAACGGTGCGACTAGATTTGTTATGCAGTCGTCTAGTAAATTTTCCTTTCCGGACAAGTGAGATGAGCATTCCGGACCAATACGGCCAGCATTCCGGATGAATTAGATGAACATGTAGTTGTTCTTTGTTATGCTCCTCATCGAAATCACGCAGCTGAAAGCTGTCAAATCAATAAAAAAGAAGTTGCGTTAATGAACACTAAACCGGTTTCATGAAAAACGTTATCGAGTAGTGTGGCACTAGTTGTTTCTTTATGAGTCGGCATTCTTCACAACGTTCGTTCATAAAGTGTCTCTCAAAGTGGTATTGTTTCTCTCAATTTTAATGCTCATAACGATCTATGAATATGCATGAAACTTTTATTTCTAAAATATTTGAAGGTTTTTAACTGTCATAATTATTCTAATGTATTATCGCGTGTTATATTTAACACATAGTTGTGTTACAATAAGCCATTTCCTCTCTAAAGAGAGCGCTTGTTATGGATTTCATCCAAGTTTGATTTTCAGCTTAGATTACGAAATAAAATTGAGTTGTCTTTACTTGCAGCAATAATGGGCGACTATGGATTCAGACTGCTGCAAATTCATCCCTGTAGAGAATCCGCATTGTTTCGGTCGTCGAAAGCATTTTTATGTAACATATGGATAATAGATAATCAATCGATTTTATTTTAATTATATATTCAAATGCATTTCTAGACGTCCTTGACTACGCGGTCGTCCAGCAATAATTGAGAAACAGCGCATTTCTGTTTTATAATTAAACTGTTTTTACTTTTACTTACCAATCTATGTGCCCATATAATAAAATTTAACGATATTTTGTGAAGAAAGTGCTAATTTTCAAGAATTTTCCTCACTTTCAAAAAGAGCATTTATTTTATTATAAAAATATAGAAAACTCTAAATTTTTTTCGGCAGATAATTTTTCACTAAATTTTCCATAGAGTGGATGCTTGATTCCCATGCGCATTTTGGAAATTTTTAAAAGCGCATCAATGTGTTTGGTAATTTGTGAACACATTAAAGCTGCGGAAATGAAGTTCGATATATGCAGTGTGCATTATCGAATAAATTCCACAATGATTTAAAAGCAGGTATGAAAAAAACCTGAACCGGCTTGATTTCCGTTATATAGCGGTCGGGTAAAAGAAGAAGGAGATATCATAGATAACTGACTGGAACATTGAGATATTTTAATACGAGTGTAATGCTTTAATGATAAACTATGAAAGTGATTGGTCGATTGAAGTGAATGTAAGACTGGATATTATATAAGCTGTTTCAAAAATTATTGCAAATTTATTCTATTTTTTTCGAATCAAAAATATTCGAAATTCTTTCGTTTTTTTGTCTCATTTTTTTCCTTTGTTATTGATAATTGTCTCTATCAGATGATCACAAACAATAATCGATTATCTAATAATCAATCATTTGTTCTTTAAAATGATCAAAATATGCTCACACTGACGTCATCGATGACCAACTAAAATCACCTCGTTTCGTTTATGTGGTTTATTTCGTTATTTGGTTGATTCGCTCGCTTCGGTTCTTCATTTTTGCAGCGGCGCTCTGTGTTGTCGTTTCGATATTCATATGGTTTCGTGTTACTTCAAACCAGACACATCGATTCATCTAGTTGCCTTTGTAATGCAATATGAAATGCATTAGAAAACTCTTAAAGGTGAACTGACGCTTGCAAAGTAAGGAAATATGAGGTGGAATCCTATACATTTTCAAGTTGGAATATAAGTGCCACTTTGAGAGCTTGAACTTGAGGTCAAAGGTAGAGTTCATCCTATATTTGAGTTATGCAACGTTTAACTGAAGCAGCATATTTATTTATTTTTTCATATTCTCATTTATTTTTTTTCTTTCCATGAGGTGAATTTTTTTCAAATTGTCTCATCAAATGTTCATACATCAATCAGTGATAATGATCTATTTTGCTCATTCGAAACGAGAGAAAGAAAATATTTCTCATTTTGCTATGAATAAAGAATTAGTTTGTATTTCAATCTATGAATTCTTTCCTGAAAAAAACATCACTTTGGAATTCTATAAAATCTTTTTTTTTTCATTAATTTTCTTCAATTTTTTTAAAATCATTCGTATTTTTTCTCCATCACGCCCATTTGAACTTCGCAGTTTATAATTGTTTTGCCTCATTTGTTACCTCATTATAAATTTGCTCTATATTGTTTTTTTTAAGTATCCACATTTTTAATCTTCATTCTTCCGCAATAATAAGAACCAGTGCGATATTCGGAATTGTGTGTTAGAAAGCGGTGGAGGAAGAGGTGATGAAGAAGTGAAGAGGAAGGGCGGAGGAAAGAATAGGAAATGAGGGGAAGGGGATATGGTCATCTTATGGTCATTATGGCCATTATAACCAGGAAAAGCTTGGCCGCTTAGGGCAATCATTGGGAATTTAGCATATTTTGTGCAGTTTGAAAGAAATTTCACAATAGCGATGCAAAAGAAATTTGAGACAAAGTTTCGTAAAATTTTTCTAGCAGAAAATTTTTAAAAAAATCTTTTCAGCCGATTCTCTCGTTTTCGTTTTCGCTAATATAATTTTTCAGCGAACAAAGAACAAAAATCATGGGGAATGCCATTTATAATCGTGAGATGTGAACACTTAAAACCAAAGAAAAAAAGCTGCTTGACGACGAGCTAGAAGAAATTCGACAATGGAAGGTGGTGGGGGAAATGGAGGGGTAGGAAGGGATATAACAACGGGGAGGGGCAGTTATCCACAAAACTTGCACATATCATCGTCTTCCTCAACGACAACAAGGGAAAAGAAAAGGAATGGGAATGAATGAACTATCGTGGTTCCTTTTTCTTACCTGCTAGCCGTTTTCTCCTATTATCATTCTCAATTTCTATCAGAATCCGTTCCATGTAGTTTCAGGATTATATTATTCTGCTAATTTTTCCCAGAACCAATGAATGGACGGGTTTATTCCCTAAATCGTCCTAAAATGAGATGTGGATAGGTTCTTTGGATTTAACGCTCGGACTCAGAAACGATATCATCCATCATAGCTGGCAATTAATTTACCATATAGTCTTGAAGAAAACCTCCTTACAAACATTATTTCATTCTCCTCAAACGCGATCTCTCTCCTTAAAATCTCCTTATCTCCTGGAAAAGTTTTCTTGGAAGCCTATGAGAACGTCGACTATTTCAATGTGAAAATAAAACCTCTATAGTAATCATATAAGAAAATATGAACTTGAAAAAAATTTAAGAGAATGATCAAGACAGGAATAGCGCAAAATGAGCAAAATTATGAAAAGTGACGTTTAGAATGCAATAATCTAATTTCTTAAACCTTTGTTTTTCATGTGTGTCTCCCATAAAACAGTCATAATACCTGTATCAATGTTAAGCTCACATGCGATCGTTTCATTGCTTGAGTAATTACTTTTTTTTGCATTAAAAATCAAAACAACGCGTCGGAATTCAATTTTTAATTCGATCATGATTAAAAATTTCATTTTTTGTTTATTTCAATTATAATTCCACTTATCTCACTAGTTAAAATGTTCTTGACTAAAATTGTTCATCTCATGTCTAGAATTTACTCTTTAGATAGCATACATGTGTGTTTCGCCTCTCGACACAACGCCCAGTTTATATTATCTCTGTCGTGATGATGATAATGCATTTTCCTTGTGTTTTTGAAATTTTTATTTAATTTATTTATTGAATATTTTTACTTATTTGACTTGTTTTTGAATGTGAATGTGAGTTCGTCGCAGCTATTTCAGGAAATGAATTCTAGTTCATTCCAGTAGTTTTAGGAAGTGTTTTTACAGTTTATGATAACCGCTTCAGGATATTAATTCTGTTTCTTGAAGTAGGTATCCTTATGTATGCGGTACCAGGTCATTACTCTATCACTAAAACGGAGTGCCTTTTCAGGATATCTAGTTGTAGTCCACGAATGCTTCTTTTAGATTTTTGTGCATTGTTGGTGCTATCTATCCTCTCATCGTTTATTACTTACAAACTGGACAGTTGGAAGGTGTTACTTTAAACTAGAGAGTATAACATCTGTTTTTTTTCCACTTTTCCAAAAGTTTCAACTTCCGTTTCCTTCATATGAACCTCCGAACTTCCCCCCTTCTCTTCCACTTCTCCGTCCCCTCTTCCCTCATCCCTTCCATTTTCGCCTCCCCTCTCTCTTATATCTAACGCAATTAAACATAAGTTAATTTAGCACACCTGAAATGTTTTGCAATTGCATCATTATATTGCATTATATTTCTCTGCAGAAATGAGATCCACGTATTGTAGTGCAATCAACGAATGAGTGCGTGGGAAAGCGTCTCGTTGCACGATTTCGATGCACTGTTTGCTCACAGGTGGCTAATCAAAAAGACTAATCGAAATTCAATGTTCCAAACCGTTGCGAATGAATGCTTGATCAATGTTATGCGCAGTTTGTAATGCGATAGTATTGCGATAGTTCATTCGTTGACCTCCTTCATAGTAATGTGGTACCCGGGAGTAGGGGAGGGGATGGTGGGAAGAACTTTCTTCTAGAAGGTGCCCTATCGGGGCGAAAACTCCACTAAAGTTCCCGGGAATTGTTCGCTAACGAATATTCCGTCGTGAGAATTGTGGACCTAACATTGCACTATATTCAGGCATGTCTTCGGGCATGCAATATAAAGAATACGCCTCATCCATTGAACCATTGAACCATTGAACCACGCATCCTTAAGCAATGCTACTACTATCTGCTTTGCTTTCATCAATATAAATAGGATTAATTCTCTCATAGTCAAGATTTAGATATTCATCTAAAGGTGAACGAGCGATGTCGATCTTTTCTTTATTCCATCTGCCAAACGCTACAACATTCGCAATAGAAATAAAAATTTAAATTGTCGCGTAATATGAAAAATTCAGAGCACATAGCAAGTGTTATACTCGGCAATAAATGTGTTATACTAACACACGTTTGTGTTACGTTTAATATTTATTTGTAAATAAAGTATTCATACATCGATCAAATTTTTTCCAATGAACTCACTTTAATTTAGCTTTCACTTTTTTTTTATAAGACATTAGGCAGTAACTCGTTAATAATTCTCTTAAAAATATATCGATTAATAAATTCGAAAAGGTAGTAATGAGGAGAGGTTCTTTAATAATATAACTGAAAAAGAAATTTCGATCAAGCAATAAACGTGTTTTAAACTCATCACGCGCATCAGCAAACATTTTACAGTTGACGTTATTCATTCTACACTGTTGACGAGAAAAAAAAAAAAAAGAAACGTTATGGTGGAATAAGATTGCGAAATATCTTACAGTTTTTATATATGAGGAAAACAATACTTTGTTTTGTTTTTTGTTTTTTTGTCTTTTTTTTTGCATCTTCAAATCTAAAAAGAAATTTATAAATTCGATGAAAAATTCACAATCATTTGCAAGTATGATATATGCTATTATAATAAATGCTCGCTGTATTTGATGCTTATATAATAAGTGGAAAAGCTACTTGATATGCTTATATTGAAGAAGCTAGCTAACATAACAGATGTATTTCTATCTATTATCTATTAAATCAATTTTATGAATTACTTTTTTTTCAAAAAAAGAAACATACAGAATGACGTTCTCGTATCATAATTAGATCGACCATTCGTGCAAATCTTCCATAAACGATTCGTCGTTCTTTGATCCCACCAATATTAATGGATCTTATTATTATTTAAATCGTTCCATAGTTAAAGCTATCGATCAAAAGAAACTGATAGATACATAGCCGTTGACATAGTGCACTTTTACAAAGCAAATTTTCAAATGTATATTAAACGGCTGCCGAGAAATAGCTGTAAATTAAGAATTTTCCTTATTTCACAAACCTGTATTCTTTTCGATAAACGTCACATTCGATTATTTCATATATATGTCGTTTAAAACGTTTTGAATTGATGCAATTCTCGCTTTTTACACCTATTCTATTATACATTGATGCCATAGTCACTTCGAGTATACGTCTTCTCCTTCAAAGGTTGCTAGTTCTATCACTTCCTGATGTTAGATTGATGACTATTGAAAGTTGGGAATTTTTTTTATTTTTGGCTTAGCCTTCCTCCCATGGAGGTCCAAATCACAGCACGAAAGAACCAATGGTCTTAGTCAGTAGTTAATTTGTTTTGGGCTCAGTTCCCTTGGTTCACTTAATTTAAAACTTTCAAGCTCGCTTTATTTGTCTTGTTTCAAAAACTGCCAGGTGATGTCCCTAATAAAATGGCGTAAAAATAAAGCGAGATATTTTATTTCCTCTCAGCATTCTTCCAGCACCAGGAAATCGTTTGACTTCTTTTACTGCTTAACTTAAAATTTGAAAAAAAAGAAAAAAGTTAAGCAGTAATAGTAATTAAAAATTCTTACATATTTCATATAAGAATTACATTTAGTGCATTATTCTGCACTTTGAAAAACACTTCCAAATTTACACTTTGAAAGTTTTTTTTGTACTTTGAGTTTTAATTTCTGTCTCTTTTTTTTTTAAATTTTTGAAAAAATGTTCTATTTTTAAGACTCAAAAAAATCCCTCAAATTCATTAACACTTCAAAACCGTCACCCTTCTGACAGCATTAAAAATTTGTCGAATGTCTTTCTAAATGATTCAATTTATCATTGAGTTAAGTCCTCGTTGCAGCTTCTAATTGTCCGTCAGAATGAAAATGGCGCTAATTAGCGCCATTTTATTGTGGACAGACCTCGGAAAAACTCAGAGCGTCAGAAAGCTGCCCTAAATTCGGCGTTCTTTGAAGCTAGGAGGGCAATTCGTGGATGACTCGAATGTTTCAGGGAAAGTTTTTTTTTTCTGGGCCAAGAGGCTTTTTACAGCCGAGCATTTTTTAGACTTGGCTCATTTGAACATTTCATCGTATCTTTTCCCTCCATTTAAAAATCCCTTCATCCTTCATTCTTTATGCTCCTATACTCGTAGCATATTCAACAGCAAAACAAGTTTATCCTTGTCATATCCTCTTTCATTTATTTCATCGTTGTTCGAATTTAATTTTTATGACATTAAATTTGGAATATTACGAATTCCTCAAAAGTTTCCAAATGATTTCGTTAATAAGGCGGTGGAATATTGTGGAAAGAAAGAGTTTTGGCGTTAGATATTGAGTAGAGATTTAGAGATGTATAATACAAAGACATACGAAAAAAGTGGTGGAATGATTTTAGTGCATTCGTCAAACGTTGTCCAATCCTGCTTATTTATGTACGCCTCATTCGTTGCTACGTTTTCGACGTTTACTGCCTCTTAGCCATGATCCCAAATTGTTTAGATCTCTGCGTTCTTTTCTTCTATCTCTTCCTCTCTGTATTTAACCTTATCGTTAACCACTGTCCTACTCTCATCCTTCTCTAGGTTATTTGTGCCTCTGAAATCCTTTTTTGTGTTGCTTTGTCTCGCAGGTCGATTGGATTGCCCTTTAGGTTTTTTTGGACTTAACTTATATGTGGAACTGCGAAAAGAGAAAATTTTACTAATTTTTCAAAATAGATTAGAGCCATGTAGGGAGTGTCCCATTTTCTATACCATAAAAAAGTAAAAAAAAAACGTTTTTATTTATTTTTTCACATACTTGAAAAGAAAAACCTTTTTATTAATATTCCCACATAATTTTCATCTATATTATATATTTTCACAAAATTTTTTGATATAGTTTTTTCCTCCACCAAGTTATGATGTTCAATGTGATAATGTCTTTTAATTCGGCTGCATTGCCGACAAATGACGCATATGATTTACATAAACAATCCCTGAATGGGTACCCGTACACTGGCTGCACCGCTTCATCCCTTCCCACTCATCCATTTGTTATGCCATTTGCAACCGTTCTCATAGCATACACTCTCGGCGAATTTTCATATAATGTGCTCGATTTTTCGCAGCAAATTTGCAAGTCCAGTATGACGACGTCGTACCTTTATCTATGTAGGTGTCTGTTTGTGTGTCCGTGTGTCCTTGTGTCTATGTATATGTGTGTATGTGTTTATATGTGTTTATTTCCATTTATCTATAGATTCACGGCATAATGCAATCAATTGCTAATACCCTTATATCATATTTCCTGTTGATCCAACAATTATAAAATAAGCTATAGACATTCATAGGTGGCAAAAAATTCAGATATATTTTATAGCCGATTGTATTTTCATTTTATTTCAATCAAGTCACATAAAAAACGAATCTTTTGTGGAGGGGTTGCAATCGCGATTGCATCAGTTGAAAGGTTTTGTTTTTTAAAAAAATTTTGTTTTTATTATTCATTTGTTTACTCAGATGATTAGATGTAATTGATTGGTTAAATTAGTGGATTTTTTCTGTGCTTATCGTTTGCTCATCTATTATTTTACTTTGCCTTTTTTTTTAATATTTCAATTTGAAAATTCAAAATTTTTAAGCAATTATTTTTTTATTCTCTAAAACAACGTTCCCATAACGATTGCTATTTCATTTAGCTTAGCGATGACTATCAATGATAATGATATGATTTGTGTTTTGCTTTATCTAATTTTTTATTTATGTTTGCTACATGCGCATAGCTAGGCTATAATATCTATGCGTATTGACCTTTGTGATAAGTGGAAGTTTATAATGCTCTCTTCCGCTATTTAATATCTATCTTCAGCGGATTTCTTTTATTATACATATTTATTTATTATATTTTTATATAATACATCCATTCTTGATAAATCATTATCATTGATAAGCATTATCAATATTAAGTTTTTCTTTTATCAATTGAATATTTGTTGAGTAATTGTTTACGTCAGAAAACTCATCGAATTTATTGCATTTATTGTTATATTGTAAATTCAATTAATTACTCACTGACGTTAACATTTTCAATGGAAAACGTTTCATCTTTTTTCATTAAATTATTCCTAATAAATATGGTTACTAATTTAATATTCTTGAATTTATTGTATTAATTTTCCAAATTCATTTATGGAATTGCCAATTAATTCATTTTCTTTTTACTTTATTTTACTTCTTTTATAAAGAATCTTTCAGAGTATTTATTCAATTTGCAAATATTCGGTGGTACCGAATTCTTTTTTTTTAATTCTAGAGGATCTGTTATTTCATTTGCTTTTCTTTTCTGAGGGTTTCCTTTTCCTTTCATATACGTACCTTTTGTCGGTTTCCTCTCGAATATTATAATTTTTAGCATTGCGCATTGCATTTTTAAATTTTAGATTTAGTTAAAATCTTTATTTGCTTTTTGCTAGAATATATATATATATATATATATATATATAATAAGTTTGAACGGCTAGTACATGAAACAATATAATATAAAATAGGCAGATTGAGAGACGAATTCGAGTTTTAGTCATAAAAAAAGATCGAAGTTCCAATGCAAATATATAGCAGTACACGTGACATGAGTGGTACTCAACATAAAATCTGTCACCACAAGGACGCACAACACTTTCAAAGTTGCGTTACCATCGATTTGGTAGGTATTGCAAGTATGAGCTGATTGATTTCTTCCATTGGTATTCAATTATCATTAATCATTGCTCTCGTATGAATGTCTGCATTCATAAACGAAAGAAAAAAAATTGTTCATACGATAAACTTGCCGCTTGAAATATGTTACCCGAGAAATTTGCGGCCTGAAATTCGTTACCCGGGAAATTTGTCGCCTGAGATATGTTGCCCGAGAAATGTACAAAGCCTATTTCCAGAGCACGCGATTAGCCAAGCGGAAGCGCTGAATTTCCGCCATAAATGCTAAAATGCTTTGCTCGGAAATCTGTTGATGGCATTGATAGTGAAGGGGATTGCTTCCTTGCAGACACGAAAAAAATCGATGTAGGGCACCGTTAAGGCGCTACTATAGCGCCCGAACTGTCCATCAACTTAATCACGTTTCTTCATTTGTACCAACCGGCTGCCTCCAATGTTTGCCCATCTATGCCTTCTACCTCTTCATATCATTTATCTATTATCTATACAGTATGCTTTCCTATATCGTCCACCCATCTGTAACATTTGCCTACCTGCGCTGTCTGCCTACCCACATCGACCACCTCCCACCAAATATTTCGTTAAAGTCGACGCAAATTCCTTGAATGTCATTCACTGGTATGCTGCATATGGGAAGCCAATTTTATTCATCTTTTTATCGATAGAACTCCCGACAAATCCCGTAGATGATGAAAAAATTTCTTCTTCAAGATCCTCCTGTATCAAATAGACGTCTTTTTTTGCTGTTCCTCCTCGTCTTCCTCTTTCCTTCTTAGTTCCCTCCTTCCTTTCTTCTTCTCTCCTCTCCCTCTACCTTTTCGAAACTTCAAAATGTAATGAACAACCTTTTCATTCTTCTTAATGGGTATCCTTAACCAAAAACATTTTCTTTGCTTCAAAAAGATTTTGCTTTCCGATCAAATTTAGTATGAATTGCGTTCCCTTGTAGTCCATTAACTTCAGGATTTCCTTTTTATCTATGAATACGAATACGAGAAGGTGTTGAACCCACCGCAATACTCCCTTCTTATCCTGAAATCACTCACACCCTCCTGGATTGCCTCTCCCTTCCCGAAATTAATTACTCCCTATCCGAAAGAACTTTCTCAGAGTTAGTTCTTTACTTGAAAAAAAAATTTGTTGAAAGGAGTGTAGATTTTGCTTTTTTTTCTCATTTGTATTCTCATTTGTCGTTTGTCGAATCGGATATTGCTTTCTTTATTAAAATCGCTGACTTATAACCTTTTGTGACCTTTTATATCATTTCTTTATTTTTTTTTATTGCCATTCATATTATCATCGTTATCAGCACTGAGTCATAGCTCTTATCAATTATTTCGATAAGCAAAAAAATTTGATAACAGCCTTATATGACAGTATATTTTTGAAATTTGCACATCAGATCACCTTTCAAGTTGTAAAACTTTAGCTTTCAATTTGTTTATTGTTTGCGAGTGCATGCAAGTCTTCGTTTCTATAAAATTGCGCAATTTTAGTATGGAGTGATTTCTAAACTATTGCTTTAAAATGCTAGGCATTGCTCATGTAGCGCTGAATTCGCTTATTTTGAATATTTCTTCAAGAATATTTTCGTGTTTAAATTTTACGCTACAATTTGCAATATTCGTGGATGTGAATAATAAACGATATTTAAAATGCTACTATATATATATATATATATATATATATATATATATATATATTCTTTGAATAGCATCGGATTACGTGGAAAATGGTTCATAGATGATTGTCAACCGTTGTGGGAGGTTTATTTAAAGTGCTTGTACGTTCAATCTAAGACTGAGTTCACTAAGAGGATGTGTTGTTGACTTTGCTATCAGACCTCATTCCATTCTCTCATTATTGGTATTTTTCCGTTGTCCTCTTCACTTTAATTTTATATTTTTGATTTTTATTTTGTCTGTAAGTTTTCTTAAATTTTCAATTTTCTTCTCTTATCAACTCGGCTCTTCGCAACAACTGCATTTTTTCAATGTTTCTATTCCAAAAAATTCCAATTTCTAACAGTATAAACATTATATACGATTGTTGAATTTTGATCACTTGCATTCGATTATGTTCAAATAAACTTTTTCGCGTTTCGCTATATTTTACGATTGGACATTTTGCCCTAAAATTTACTAAAAAATATTGATTAAAACCGCAATGAAGCTAAGAAATTTCGATCCGACAAGAAACTCGTATCGTAATTATAGATCAAGTTTACAGTGTGTGTGAATATATGATCAAGTGACTATTCAGAGATAATAATGGAGTTTTTCTTCATTGAAAAACATATCTAGCATCAATTCAAGGTTACTTTTATATATATATATATATATATATATATATAAAGTTGCTTTTTTTCATATAGGGCCAAAAATCGATCGAAATTATTGTTGAGTGCTAATAGAGTCGATACGAGAGCAAACAAGAATCTCGTTATGCGTGTGCCGAGATAGTTTTTTCGGTGCTTTTTTTACTTGTATGTTTTTTAATGCTGCAATTTTCGGGCAATTATATCTTCCCACAATGAAATAATTTCCCCTTCTTGCCCGCTCAAAATATACCTATTTCTGTGCTCTATAAAAATTTCGAGTGTAGGAAATTCACCAACATAACACATAATCCTTCTTATGTTCTTGCACAAGAAAGATAATAAAAGATTTCAGAGGTAACCATGTTGTAGAATTATTTTTTATTGCCTTTTATTTTTTTCCCATCAAACAGGTAAATTAAACATTCTTTGTCATGTGTGTGCGTGCATCGTGTTGTTTGTGTTGTGTCTGCGTTTATGTTTGTGTTATGTACATATATTTTTGTGTGTATTTTTATGCATATTTGTCTGTATATTTATATGTGTGCAAACCTATATGTAATTTATGTATTTATGTGTTGTGCGTTATGTAATACATGTAAATATTTATATATATTTGTCTTTTTATTTGTTTGTTTTGTTTTGTTTCTTTTGTTTGATTGGCTGTTTGCACATACGAATATATATGTATGTATGAGCGTCTAGCTGTTTTTTGAGATATTCAAGTCATAAGAGCGAAACAAACTTAAATGCGGAACATTGGGAATCAACATTGTCAATTCCACTGAGTGCAACGTCCCCTCCGTTTACTGCTTTACCCCCCTCCCCCACTCCTTCCCCACTCATCCTCCTCCCCGTGCCTGCAATCACTGAAAAAAGAGCTAAGACAAAGCAAAGCTTTCCGATAATCAGTTTATTTTTATAGTCGTCCACTCTTTCGTTGCTTGTAGCAAGTTGAGATGAAGTTTCCAAAAATTTGTGGATTATTCAACAGTAAACTAAACTCCCTCCATGGAACACAAAAGAAGAACAAAAATTCCATCTAAGAAAGTTTCGAATATCATCAAAAACCAAAGTTAAGCAGGTGAGCGAAAAATTTGCGCAATGAGCGGCTGTTTATTGCATGAAATTCCTCAGTTGTTATCGCCTTATCGAGATCTCACTTTTCGCTGAACGATGAAATTTCGTGGCTGAATTCACTAAATGACGTAAATCTTTGTATGTGATGGTGGATATGTGGCAATGATTTATGCGACAGTTTAAAAGTATGAATGGACCAAAGGTTAGAGTTTGAAACATTTGAACTTATAAGTACGGGCATTTATAATTATACATTTACGATTGTTTTCAGTTGAAAATATACTTAAAGAGTCATTTTAATTGAATTGTTGCTTGTCGAGTGAGGGTGCCGTTTGTGGTTTTTTTCTATCGATTTCACATTGCAGCTTTCTAAATTTCCATTCATTAAAAAAAAAAATTCCCATTCATATCGTTGAATATTTCTATTGGTGGCCTAAAAAACGATTAATTTCAAGTTCATAATCCAATTTCTACATAGAGTTTCTCAGGGAAATATCAGCAGCTCTTCATGATGTTGATTTAGGTTCGCAATATAAAAATGCGTAATGGATATAACAACCTGGAAAAAAATTTTAGTGAAAAAAAATTTTTTTTTTCGCATTTTGAAGCGACATTGGAGATAGATATGCGTCATGAGAGAGGCGGCGCTATATTTGATGTGAATATCGGGCAGCGATCATCAAAACAAAGGTCATACAACAACTACAGCAGAGATTTTTTTTTTTTGTTATTTCATCGTCATGATATGAAATTTTTCTCTCTATAAAAGTGAAAAAAATATTGCGAAAATGATTCGTTAATATGATTTAAATTTTTTTTTTCAAAAGGAAACACCTTGAATTTTTTTTCTCGAACCAATAATATCACTGAATGGCAGTGAATAGAAATAAGACAATTTTTTTTCTTTTTTTTTCCTTTTTTTCTTTTTTCAGATCTTTAATTTTTTTCTTTTTTTTTCAAATTTTCTTTTTCTCACTTCAATAGGTTTTCACGAATAGTCTATTCGTTTGAATTGTGACTAAAGGATTTTATATGTCGATTAAAAATATCAGTATTTTTATTGGTAAATTTTCTTAATGGATGAGATTTTGAACATGCATACTTTGTAATTATTCTCAAAGAAATTGCACTTTCAACAATTCACTCTTCTATGCAACAATAGCTGAAAAACTTCTTTTCCTTAATTTATAAGTTATTTTTGTATGCAATTGTTTACTTCCTGTCATA